>JASDQU010750693.1:26258-38013 GCA_032191745.1 Picea mariana
AAGCTTTCGGGAAAGTTTTTATTAAGGTGGCCACAAGTTGTCTTTTGATCAATGCATTGGACTCCATCTTAGCCATATTCACCATAAAAAAATTGAAATGTTATTTAACATTTAAAAGCATTCAATAGGTGACTCAACTTCACACGCATGTAACTGGCTTGAAAAAATTCCAATCAAAGACCTGTCTCGTGTAGAGAGAAGAGAGTTGGCCAATATTTCTATCAAATGGTCACACACTCAACTTTAATGTAAATTTTGTAGTGTTCATACTCAATGAAATCCAACCTACCTCCTTGGCAAGAAAAGTCAAACTGTGTGTTTCCATACCTATGGGCCTCGTAATCAGAATTTGACGGTTGTGTTGAGTTTGAAATCCTTGAAAACATATTAGCAACCTTTTTCAAAAGTTGAAATATCTTCTTAGTCGGGGCCGAAATTTGCATGAAAATGCATTTTTTAATGAAAGTCTAGGTCCTATTTACAAATGATGCTTTTCCCAAATTGAATTCTACCAACTCGCCTTGAATCTTTATTATATAATATTTCAGGATGCTAACTAACATCAACATGATTCACAACTACTTGAAATATTTTAATCCAAGAAAATGATTTTTGATGTCTAGAGCAGCTAATACCCAATGACGAGACCTCAAATCGTCATTTTATTATTACCCATTTTTTTTCCTTAATCTTGATACATTTTACCTCATTAACTCAAGACCTTCCTAGAAATTAATACTTTTGAGTGATCAAACTAGATGTTTTGACTTGTGCTTATCTAAATTATTATGATTTACTTAATCTCAAACATTTGATGAAATATATTCCTAGTATATCAAGTGTTTTTAAGGTTAATTGTGTGAGTGGGTTAGTTAAGACTTTTTCCATCACTTCAAGTATAAAGAGAGACCTAGATGATAGAGTTAGGGTAGTCAAGTTATCATTTCACTTTTCAATTGTTTCTATTACAAATAGTTGGAATTATACTAGAGAGGTAGAGTTTCGTCCTCCTTGTGATATGACATTTTCAGAATAAGATGGAGCATGAATTGTTGAATTTTTGTTCCTCTAAGAGCTTCTAAAGGTTCTAGAAATTTCCTAGAGTATGGCCCACTCAACGAAAAGACATAGGAACCCTCCTTTCATCGTATTTTCTATCTTTAGGATTTCTGTTATAAATCTAGCTAGACTTCTATAGAACATAGTAGTTGTTTTTATGTTAAATTTGCACTTTAATTTCCAACAATGTTTTTTCTCCATGTATTTGTTTGAATGCCTTTTCTTTTACATTATGATGATCATTTCTTTGAAGTGGATCTTATGAAACTATTATATGATAAAATAACGTTATAAATATTTATTGGTCTAGTTGATGCATAGTGATCATTGATTCAAGGAGCCTTTTTCATTTCACTAGTACATTAGCCTCTGGTTCCGACATTTTTTTGATGACATTTTGACAAATAAATAACGAACTTCTAACGAACATGATCCCTAATGTTCGTCGAAGGGGTTACATGGCATCCTCAACAAACGTATACATATGTTGTAATTCTGATGTACAAACCTACCATATGGCAGTTGGGGAGAGATTTAATCCACCAAAATTTTCTCGCAACTATGACGATCATATATAGTTGTCATGCATTTGACGTAGAAGGCTGCCATGTGGCATTTTTTGGGAAAGTTTCATCCACCAAGTGGTCGTCGAAATATCGACGTGGTCCGTTTGTAATACAACACTATGGTGCCAAAATTTAGTCGAAGCGCAGTTGTGCATGTTGTTGGAATTATGATGTTAGTGACGATCTAGAGTACACAGTCCATTGACAATCCTTTGATATGGTGCACTAAGTGCATCAGAGTGGCGATGCTAGGGTGGGAAATTTTCATCGGTGTGGCAACACTATGGTGGGAAAAATCCATCGACGTTGTGACTTGTGGGTATGAATAGTATGTCAGAATATTGTCGAAGTGTTGATGAGCTTGGGGTATTGTTCGTTAGAGAATCGATTGGCTGGGGAATTTTCCATTGGATATTGGATGATGAGAATGGATGTCAGAGTTCCAACGGGAAGAAAATAAAGTGAAAAAAAATTCAAATTGATCTTGTACACTAAAATCCATGCATATATTAAGAAGTCGAAGAAGTTGAGCTAGATGTAGATGAGAATGTTCTTGATATATGATTATATATATGATTAAGATTAGGTTTTATATTGTTTCATAAAACCCTAATTCAAGCTTGTTATAGCCTCCACATCTAAAAATGCATACTCACACTTAAGAAATACATGTTTTTCTCTTAAACTGTAATTTCTGCCCTTGTGCAAAATGCACACCATGCTTCACAAAATTGCACACCCAATTCTTAATGCACCTACAATTTGAGTGATTCAAGTTGTTGAGGGTGTCTTAGATAATTTTACACCTATCTACATATATTTTCATTTGCAAATATACAAATAGTTGTTGTGTAAAAGAGGCAATATATTCCTTGTAAATTGAGAGACCAAAATAGTAGAAAGTGACCTAACGGAAATGCACACCCATGTTTCTATATAGCTACAAATTTAATGATCTATGTTTTGGGGTGAAGTTAATAACATTGTGTATATATATATATATATATATATATATATATATATATATATATATATATTATCATCCAGAGTGCATTTTCAAATGAAAAAAAGACTTCTACCTTGAACCAAGATTCAAGACTTTTTGTAAAATGGAGGGTAAAATCATCTTACTGTAAAATGCACTAAGACTCATATGACCTCCAAATTGAGTGGTTCAAATTGTGGAGTTTGTATTTGATCATTTTACATCTGTTCATACCTTTTATTTGTGCATTTCGAAACCAAAAACCCTATGATGTGCATAAAGGCTAAAAATTGCCTTGTAAATGCATAAAAATGCATGAAAACAAAGCATGATGAAAAATTCACACCCTAGAAAGAAAAATCCATATATGGTGTTGGTAATATACAAGTTACAATTTACACGACTGTGGATATGTTGTAAATCCTAGAGACTATATACTAGGGTGATTTGTGCCCAAAATTTAGTAAAGGGTTGAAATATACATTGGTTTGGGATTACATGTATCAATAAATATGTATTGCTACATTTATAACTCATAATTGCTTGAAAAGTTACTTGAAGTTATTCTCATAGCATAACTAGCAAAAATACGACAGCATAGAGATTATATATCTACAGCTATAAGCAAATGTAGACCGTGATAATGAATTAGAAAATTATTCAACTTATTGTACTTGAAGCTTCCTATTTTCTTCTAAAAATTATTCAACCTCGTGATAGTTGACAGCTTTGTTCTAAGGTAGGTTTGGATGCTCAGTAATAGGAATGATTCCTATTTCTACATCATCTAACATAGACTGCCAAAAGTGAATTATAAAATTAAAATCCAAACTATTTACAATAAAAAATTCTATTGATAAAGGAGACCTTTCTCTGATAGGAATGCAAACTGAACCTTGTATAAAACTTTGTACCATGAAGCATAACTACAAAAATGATAAAATCCTAGCATAATTCTGAAACTGTGTTTGTTTTTGTAGGACAAATGCAATCTTTAGGATTAGACAAACACCCCACAATTCCTGAAACTATGTTTGTTTTTATAGGACAAATGCAATCTTTGCGGTGAGACAAACCCTACAACATTATAATTGTAAGGCATCCATAAAATTATATTATTTGCATGTAGATGTTCGTGTCACAATAGAAATCAAATCAACATGCAAAACTAAATTGCAATGAGCTTCAACATGTCTGCTTATTCTTATTTTTAGGCATGTATGATAAATGGATAGGAAAAGTAGCATTTCTGGATTGATAAAGAAATATTCCCACCTTGATGACAGAAAAAATAATGCTCACAATTTTTAACTATTACAGGGGTAGTGTTGACTTGAGATGTGTTAAAGTTGTTCTGCTAACTGGTTAACATGTGCCATGCCAAGATTGTTTCAGAGGGATTAGGGGTGGAGCTTTCATCAACCCCTTTAGCAATATGACCCTTGGAAGATCTACTCCCATTGGGATCAACGTCGTGAGATAAACCTACTCTAAATGCTGACCATGATGGGATTAGGCCCATAATCCATATGGAGAAATGTATATTGCAGGCCTAACATTTACAAAAGATTCAACTTGCATAAAAATGGGCAAATACAAAATAATTGGTCAAAATTCACATTGATTTGAAAAAGTGAAAAACGTAGCCAAAGAACACATTTCAATCATAGGTCACAAAGACCATACATGAAATTGTCCCATACACAATGTTAGAGTTGCATGACCAAGCTCTAGCAACAATGCACCTAATTCTTGCATCATTACCATAGTCTACTAAAACCAATGAAATAAAATGGAAATATTTTTATGTCTACAAATCAACAAAATAGTTTTGTCCACAAATTTGAAATGACTAAAGTAGGTCCAAATACAAGACATATACTTCATGTGGCTATTGATTCAAGGTGCCTCAAGTTGTTCTTTGAGATAATTGAAGAAATTAGATCTTAGGGTAGTATTATGATCAATAAACTTTGGAATGTAAGGCATTATTGATCAAGCTTCCTTGATCAATATTTTAGCTCCTTAGTGTTATTTTTTACTTCCCATACTTAGTAATTTTTTGCACAAGGTCAAATTGGTCACAAGAAACTTAATTACGAAGCTTCCATGGCAGTCAGAGAATTTTTTTGGATAAATCTGAATATTTTCATACAATGACATCAACAGTGACATGGAGCCATGTGTATGGTGATGTGGACTACCAAGATGATATGCCATGATGGAGGACACCATGCAAGGGGGGTGGTTGGTTCGAGTAGAAGTATCCAATATTTATTTTAAGTGAGATTTTATTAAAAATATGGATGTCGGATGTGGAACCCCGACACAGTGGAACCTTGAATATCCGAGACTCTATAAATCTGAAAAAAATAAAAAAATCTTAAGTCATTTTTTAATGAAAATCCAGATCTTGATGCCATCTAGGATCATACACATCATCTCAAGCCACCAAATTTTTATGGAGAACATAGAAAGGGAGAAGAGGTCGAAGTCTGGTTGTTGGGAACGAGAAAATATTTCCAGTTGCATGATTACTTATCAAATGTAGAAGCGAAAATTGCAGCCTACCACCTTCAAGGAAAAAAAACCACGTGGCGGGATCAACTCAAGTAGGTTAAGCACATTGATAAGGGTTGCACAATTGTTATTAAAGGATACGTATTTTATTTTTGTGTCTTATTTTTATTTATGATTTATTTTGTTGTGTAGTAACTTTGTGCTTTGAATGAATTATATGTTGTTGTGTATGAGTATATTTTGATGCATTCATGTTTTGGAAATGTTGTTAGATGCGTTTAGCTTAACGGTATCATAAATTTTAAATATTTATTGGTTTAGTAGTAACAAAAATTCCATTTTTTGTTACAAAATCAGTGAATATCTGAGTGTATTTTGAGCGTGATATCACACAGACAAGACCAATGCATTGCGGATAATGAAGGAATTAATTTAATTATGAATTCGTAGTTTATAGAAATTCCATTTTTTGTTACAAAATCAATCAATATATGAGTGTATATTGTATATTGAGTGTGATATCACACAGAAGAGACCAATGCATCGTGGACGATAAAAAAATTAATTTAATTATGGATTCATAGTTTATAAAAATTCCATTTTTTGTTACAAAATCAATCAATATCTGAGTGTGTGTATATTGAATGTAATATCACACAAAAGAGACCAACGCATTTTGGATGGTGAACGAATTAATTTAATTATGGATTCATAGTTTATAAAAATACCAAATTTTGTTACAAAATCAATCAATATATGAGTGTATATTGTATATTGAGTGTCATATTACACGGAAGAGACCAATACATTGTGAATAGTGAAGGAATTAATTTAATTATGGATTCGTAGTTTATAAAAATTCCATTTTTTGTTACAAAATTAATCAATATATGAGTGTGTGTATATATTGAGTGTGATATCACATGGAAGAGACCAACCCGTTGTGGACAATGAAGGAATTAATTTCATTATGGATTCATATTTTATAAAAATTCCAATTTTTGTTACAAAATCAATCAATATTTGAGTGTATATTGAGTGTGATATCACATGGAAGAGATCAATGCATTGTGGACGATGAAGGGATTAATTTAATTATGGAATCATAGTTTATAAAAATTCCATTTTTTTACAAAATCAATCAATATCTGAGTGTATATTGACTTTGATATCACACAGAAGAGACCAATGCATTGTGGGCGGTGAAGCAAAGGAAATTGTTGTTTCGCCAAGGCTAATATGTCAGTTGAGACATGTGAAGAGGTCAAATCGTTATTCCAAAAGAGAGCTTGACATGTTCAAGATTATATATTCTAATCTCTCTACTAGAAGATAATGCATTGTGAATAAGACTAGTGCATCAGAGGCCTTGGTGAGGTTTGCATATTGCAAGAATGGATGGATTCAGGTTGTGGTATGTAATATATGATCTTTTGGCATGGACTCATGTTTAATAATAGAATTACAATAAGCAAGGAAGAAAGGGTCCTAGGAATTTTCTTGATGGAATTTAAATCTGGCATGGACAAAAATATGGTGGACTTGCCCTTACCTTAATAATGTCATGCCACATCTCACAATGGAGAAAAGTGAATTGTCGCTCCTCAGGATCGAACGAAACAACCTTGAGTCTCACGAATAGAGTAGAGAAGCACAAAAAATATCACATACATAATAGTGTTGAGTCTCGCGAACAAAGCAGAGAAGCACAAAATGAATCACAAATAAAGTAGAGAAGCATCAAATAGAGCAGAGAAGCAGCAAACAAAGTAGGGTTATAGAGTACCATAGAAAAAGTTGTTTGCAATAGATTTGGAAGACGATATACCCATATGTTGAATTCAAAAAAAAATCGGTGGGTGAATAATGGCTCAGATATGGTTCCTAATTTGACGACGCATGTGATCCACACGACCTCAGCCTCAGGGTCATCTTGGGAGCCATCCATCCGCCATGGGAGTCATCCATGCAACCATGGCATCCATCATCTCAGAAGTTTTCCATGCCATGATGTTATTTAATCCATGGATGCTCCATATACCTATTGTTGATGTCTTCCATAGCTATCAGTCCATGGCATATGAGTATATCCATCCATTGGCAGAGTCTTAATGACTCTACAACACGGTGGATATTGATCGCCTTTGCTTTTCGTTCCAACATTAAGCTTTATTCATTAATCTCGATGATTTGAATTTCCTTTTATATGTACAACTAAAGGAATTTGATGTCAAGCAATGCTTGCAAATCTAAATTTCAAATGCTCACGATTATTATCATATATAAATTCCAAGAATGGACCAAAAGTGTATGTACAATATATGTAATATGGTTATTATCCATAATATCATTCATAAATTATGGATCTTATTAAAAACAATTTTAAGGTTTTTTTTTTTTAAGCTAGGAACTTTATTATTAATATGGTAAAAAAAATGTACATATAGCATCCTATGTTTCCTGCTTCTAGGAAAACCAGGACCACATGGATAATAGCAAATCAAAGCATAAGTTATGTCATTTATATATTAGCACAGCTTGTAAGGACATATAACTGAAATAAGTATGTCTATCCTATCATATGTTGTGAGAAAACAACAACAAAAACAAAGTTTGAGAAGGGAACATAAGCTCTTTCTCAACCATGGTAGTGCAGATTTTGAAGAAACTAAGCCTGGGGATTGTCATCTTGCTTCGGCTCATTCTTCATGTTTTCTTGTTGCTTGGGTTCATCATCCACTAGAATGGAATTGGATGGGGAAGATTCAAATATAAAGTCTAGATCAAAATGTTGCGTAGAAGATCCTGGATGATTGGTTGGAGAAAATTTGGAGAATTCCATGTGGAAGAATTATTTGCAAATTAGATCAATTTTCTACTCCATGTAATTAAGATTGTCCCAGATGGTCGAGTGAGGGTCACCATTCTCCTCAAATATTTGAGCAATGAATAACTTATTGTGCCAGTATAGCTTAATGAGTTTATCAAGTTTGGTGTCCCTGGTTTGAGAGGAACCAGAGTCATAAATCCAATTTTTATATTCAAACTTCTCCTTCTCCTTGGGGAGTTGTTGTCATTTCCATTTGACCTTTTTCTCAATGACATCAATTTTCCATTTTGTCTCCTCGGAAAACCAGAGATGGTAAGTAGCAACAACACGAATAACATCTTTAATAAGCCATAGTAGCTTAGGGAGGCGACTTGCTCAAAGGAGAAAGATTAGGGACATAGGAAGAACATTTGTGTGGACCTCTGCGGTTATGGGAAGCACCAGAGAGGGAGGAGCCAGGATTCATGGTGGAAAGACAAGGGAGGCAAAGGAGAACCACAGACCAAATCCCCACCAGAAAACACCAGAGCAAGAGTTGAGGCCACATAGAAGCTTACCACAACAACGACAATGAGCAGTGCCCAGGGATGGACAATTTGAGAGGTAGGAGTCTAGAATAAAAATGAAAATGACAAGTAGAGGATAAATGCCAAAAAACCAACATGCCAATAAATGGAGATCAGGGAGGGGTTGCGACCCACAACTACAAGATAAAAATCAGAGAAGATCAGGTCAATGACAAAGATCCTTTATGAGACATAAAAACAACAAAGAATACCTCTAAACATCGAGGGGTGCTAGGTGGAATAGATTAGAATTATTTAAACCAACCATGGGGGGCTTACAAAGAGAATAAATAGACCAAAACACCCGAGGTTGGAGAAAATTCAATCTAGACAGGAAAATAACCAGGTGGTTCCAGAACAAAGTAAACTTACCAAGGCCAATATCGTGCTTGAGGGAGTTGAAGCCTAGCAATACCAAGATTGCATCTAGATTCGATTTCCTCTACAGTCTAGATCTCCTTAAAACAAATTCAACGTCGTCCTTAGCCATAACGCGAACAAATGTAGTTCTTCTCAACCACATAACCGTAGAGCATCTGCCGAAATTCTCACATAAAACCATAACTCATATATACCACCCCAAACAGAAGAATAAATGTGAGCTAGGGGATGTATATCAAACTTCCTCCCTCCACATGGCAGAGGCATTCATACCACACTATATATATTATAAACATTTTATTCACAGGATTTGACTTTTTTCAATATAAAGTTTTCACTTTATCTATATCATATACATTTTATTCAAACTATTTGACTTTTACTTCATGATGGGTTTCACTAATTAGAAAAACCATGCCAATATTGAAAACATTCTATTCACACTATTTGACTTTTACTTCATGATTAGAAAAACTATGGCAATAAAACATCATATAGGGTATGGATTGTCGTCAAAACCAACCCATCATGAAACAAGTGTTGCATGGAAGCGTAGTCCCTACCAGGTTGGAATGGGAGTAAATGTGTGGGTTACAAGTTGTAGTACATGTGGTATCCATGCAGAATTTAGTATTCCCGAATTAGTTTATTTCAAATTTATAAAAAATTATTAATGTCTGGTACATCAACGAAAGTTCATAGTATCTAAGTTTGATACATGAAATATTTAATACATAACCCATGTAACCCAACAATTACGGAGTCTCGGGTTCACATTTTTCATTTTTCATGTCCAGCTTATTCCGTGATATACATTTTGCGCCCAACACTTCCGCCATATACATTTTGCACCCAACAATTCCATCATATACATGAGAGTGAATAATTTATAGACTATTATAACATTATATAAATTACTGTAAATCTTGGTACAATGTTATAATATTCTATAAATTTTCGGTCTCATGTATATGACGGAATTGTTGGGTGCAAAATGTATATGGTGGAAGTGTTGGGTGCAAAATGTATATCACAGAACAAGCTGGACATGAAAAATGAAAAATGTGAACCCACCACTCCGCCAACCCACGACTCTGTAATTGTTGGGTGCAATATGTATATGATAGAAGTGTTGGGTGCAAAATGTATATCATGGAACAAGCTGGACATGAAAAATTAAAATTAAAAATAAATTTCAACTTTATAATAATTAACAAAATCAAAATTCAAAAATTCCAAATTTACATTTTAAAATGTTAAAAATAATATTGAATAAAATTTAAATATTTGTTTATACTATTCATTAAGTAAAAAGTGTTATAGCATTATATAAATTACTAGAAATCTTGGTACAATGTTATAATATTCTATAAATTACAATGTTATAATATTTTATAAATTACTCAGTCTCGTGTATATGATGGAAGTGTTGGGTGCAAAATGTATATCATTGAACACGCTGGACATGAGAAATGAAACATGTGAACCCGCTACTCCGTAATTGTTGGGTGCAAAATGTATAAGGCGGAAGTGTTGGGTACAAAAACTATATCAGAGAACAAACATGAAAAATGAAAAATAAAAATAAATTTCACCTTTATTATCATAAACAAAATCAAAATCCAAAATTCCAAATTTACATTTAAAAACGTTAAAAATAATATTGAATAAAATTTAAATAATTGTTTATACTATTCATTAAGTAAAAAGTGTTATAGTATTCAAAATTCCAAATTTACATTTAAAAACGTTAAAAATAATATTGAATAAAATTTAAATATTTGTTTATACTATTCATTAAGTAAAAAGTGTTATAACATTATATAAATTACTATAAATCTTGATACAATGTTATAATATTCTATAAATTACTCAGTCTCATGTATATGACTAAATTGTTGGGTGCAAAATGTATATGACGGAAGTGTTGGATGCAAAATGTGTATCATTGAACACGTTGGACATGAAAAATGAAAAATGTGAACCTTGACTCCATAATTGTTGGGTGCAAATTCCAAATTTACATTTAAAAACGTTAAAAATAATATTGAATAAAATTTAAATATTTGTTTATACTATTCATTAAGTAAAAAGTGTTATAGCATTATATAAATTACTATAAATCTTGATACAATGTTATAATATTCTATAAATTACAATGTTATAATATTTTATAAATCACTCAGTCTCATGTATATTAATGAATTGTTTGGTGCAAAATGTATATGACGGAAGTGTTGGGTGAAAAATGTATATCACGGAATAAGTTGGACATGAAAAATGAAAAATGTGAACCATCGACAACCCGCGACTCTGTAATTGTTGGGTGCAAAATGTATATGGAAGAAGTGTTGGGTGCAAAATGTATATCACGGAACAAACTGAACATTAAAAAAAAAAAAAACATCTTTATTATCATAAACAAAATTAAAATTCCAAAAATTCAAAAAAACATTAAAAATAATATTGAATAAAATTGGCCCCGTATGGGGTGACAGCTGGGGAAGGAACGACATGTGGCTTCCACTTGAGCCGCGGTTTAAATGATACAGCCCATCAATTTAACGCTAATCCTACAGATGTAGGGTAGCCATTATCGGTCTGCGATGGGAGGTCCAGTCGAGCGAGCGAACATTAACGCGATGGGAGGTCTCGCAGGCGAATGCATTGGTAAATTCGGTTTAGAGGTTTTGCGTTGGGATTGTTGGTTTTCTAGCTCTTCGCATATGGTTATGCTCTGGTTCTGGAGGAGCGGGTGTTGCACAGAGTGTTGGGTGGCGTTTCATGGTTTCATGTCCTGGTACACCAGTCTGGGGTGGCGTTTTGGTGTCAACACATCCGCTCTCAC
>JASDQU010750694.1:2733-15218 GCA_032191745.1 Picea mariana
AGATGGGATCAGAATATCTCCGATATTCAATGTCGCAGATTTATACCCATACAGAGCTAGAAAAGCAGAGACTGGAACTGAAAAGCCAGTGATCCAATGGATGAAATAATTTCCAATTGCAGAGAAGTCACAGATGGAATGCATACTGGAAAAGAGAGTAGGCAAGAAAACCAGGAGGAAAGAATACTATGAGTATCTGGTCAAATGGAAGGGCCATCCAGTGGAAGATGCCAGCTGGGAGAATGAAGTAGAGATACAGAGGCATGGACAGATCATGAGGGAGCTCATGGATAGGAGCCCATGAAAGTTTTCAAGCCGAGGAGTATGATGCAGGAGCATCGCCAACACGTCAAGCGAGCCAACACGGAAGCGGAGGACAGCTAGACAAGCTAGCACAAATTTTTAAAAAACGCTTTGAAACTGTTGCACAAATCTTAAATGAGTCATTTAAGAAGAGGCACCTTTTTATATTGTAAATGGACCTTGAGCGGATAGCTCTCGTCCTTTGGTAGATAGACGACATTTAATCTAGTTAATGCAGGTAGATAGGATTTTTAATTCATAGAGTAGACAGTTTTAGAAAGCAAGAGGGAAAACGGATATAGACACCCTCATTGTGCATTGTAACATAATTCAGAATTCAGTAAGAGCAAGAGTAAGCAGAGAGCTGTGTAGAGAACACCCATGTATTGATATTTAAATTAATAGAAGAAGATTGATTCAAATTCATGGTTTTGTGTTTGATTCTCTGTGTAGACAGTTTTAGAAAGCAAGAGGGAAAACGGATATAGACACCCTCATTGTGCATTGTAACATAATTCAGAATTCAGTAAGAGCAAGAGTAAGCAGAGAGCTGTGTAGAGAACACCCATGTATTGATATTTAAATTAATAGAAGAAGATTGATTTAAATTCATGGTTTTGTGTTTGATTCTCTGTGTATTGATGCTAATATGCTCATGAATGTTTTCTTCCTGCCATACATTTTATTTTATATGCTGTGTATGTGATTTCATGTATGAATTGAAGTCTGAGAGGCAGATGGAATGAGTTTCAATTGTTTCTCTACTTGAGCCAGAGATTCTTGCAAGGAGTGCAGTCGAATTGTCCGCAAGGAGTGCGTTGACAGAGGGTTCAGATAAACTTAAATTTTTTCTCATTCGTCCCAAGGTGCAGTTAGGCACTGGAGCTGTGCAAGGAGTGTGTAGGCCGAGAGAAGTTCAGGGTTGTGAACCTAAGAAAAGTGGTGAAAGACTGCTGCTGCAGGTGTGCGCAGAGTCAAGGGACTTCAACACTTAGACATTGTTGAAGATTTGCTGCAAGGAGTGCAGGCAAGAAGGTTTTACTTTCTGAGGACTTGGAGTCGTGGGAAGAAGATCAAGAAGGATAGGCCTTCGAGTTTGTTGAAGGATGGCACAGTCAATTTGTGCGTGGAAGGCTTGCAAGAAGTTCTGCAAGTTACTTGCAAGTGGATGGGTTCCGCAGAGGGACACTTCGTCATTCTGTGGATTACGAAAGGAAGAATGGACGGTCAAAATCTTTCGAGAAGAGTACGCGAAGTTCCAAGGGACATTAGATCTCGTGAAGGTGCAAGGAGGTTACGGCAAGAACGTCAAAGGGTTCCAAGCTCAGGAGAGGCAGAGCCGTTGATCAAGACCACCAGGGTCATTGGATCCACATGCATATCGTGGATCGGGGTTTCGCGAGTTGAAGCTCCAAACTATTGCAACAAGAATTGTGAAATCATGAAGCACGATATCCTGACGAGCCCAGAACTGTCCATCAGTGGGGACGCATGTTAGAAATCCTGAGGAAGTCGGGGTTCGGTATATCAGGATTCTTGAGGACAGGATACGCAGACAGCTCAGAATCGCGATCCGCGATATCCCGACGGTGACGTAACAGTGTGGGACCGCAGGAGTTAGTGGAAGACAGGTGGCACGAGGCATCGGGGTTTCGTAGTGAGAAGTCCCGAACTCATTTCTTCAGGATTTGCGATACCGCGAATTCTGAAATACCGATGGGGGAAAGCAGCGATTGAATAGTCAACTCACACATCGGTACTTGGGGGTTGTAGAACCGAGTTGCTCGACATCACAAGTGACGAAACCGCGATGGGGAAACTCCGATAGAAGAAAAGGAAGGTCAGCGTTGACTAAGGCATCGGGTCTTGGGGATTTGAGAGTGCAGCGCTCGACCATTAGACTCGCGAATTCGTGAGTTCCGATTCCTCGATAAGTAAAGAGAGGGGATCACATGGAGAAGATCTGTGGGAGTAGATTTCCCAAAAGGGAAATAGAAGAACCTTGGCGTTCTTCGGGCCGACAAAAGAGAAGATCCTATGAGCGGGCGTGCCTACAGGTGCGACTGCATCCGTTTCTAAGGGGGAGGAACATATCACCATGTTGGGCCTATGTAGTTCCCAACATGACAAGTGTCAAAATGGGAACATTGATATAAATAGTAAAACCTTAGTACATTTTCCATCATTCACTCATCATTCTCACGTTGAATCTTGTCATCTGTACTCTCCCTTCCATCACCATTGTACATGTACTACTTGGAAGCATTGGGATTTGTTGGTAAGAAGTAATCTAGGGTATTTCCATTTGAAGAAGTAGGTTGTCATACCTGTGTGTACTTTGAAGAAGCAGGTTGTCATGCCCGTGAGAATTCTCTCCAGGTGAGATAACTACAGGGAAATGTTTCCCTATGTGACAAAAATAGCTACAGATATATGATACTTTCTGTCTAGCCTATTGTTGAAGCCTGAGAATGGAAGTGGGACATTTGAAGTACTATTGAGAAGAGAAGGGGAAGACTTCTTGGGGTGGGACAGGCTCTAGTAAATGAGATACTGTAGGTTATTTGTAGCATTTGTAACCTTGAACTAAGTGTTATTTTTATGGTTAGAACTTATTATGTCTTGAGAAGCCTTCCCTACTGGAGTTTCCAACCTCAGTTCGGGGGTTACCTACTACTGAGAGTTTATGAGTAACACAGTTTATGGTTGGGAGGAAAGTCTGGGTCTACATGCAGTTGGTGAATATTTCAAAATATATGTGTTCTTTTGTGTTTACATGCTATCTATTGTGTTTATTTTATTCTAATTATGTTATGAAACTAATGTTGTATTTATATTTTCATTGTTATTTTGTTAGACTGCATAAATTGTTCATATGAAGAGCATTTTGTAAATTTGAATTGTTATTAGAGGATGTTTTGAGGAAATATCTCTATGGCTAGGGTAAACCACAATAGACGAAAATGACTACAGAAATCAACTCTATTATCAAGTATTCTATATAAACCAATATGCTAGCAATACAATATAAAAGGCCTACCTCGTCCAGATGTTCGATGAAGTCCACCGTTGAGCACTTGACCCAAAGCAATATACCTACAACTAGTCCTGAAAAACCAAGCAAAGCAAGCATATGGTCATAATCTATGATGTTAACACATTCAATAGCATAATCCATTAATATACATAACAAATACGCCCATGGAATAATAATTCAAATATTTGCAAGATATCAATTGGATGTGAAAATAGTATTTCTATTAATATATGATCAGTAGAAGTGAAAAAGTTACAGACTTCCTTGTCAGCATGGTTTGGAACCGAAAAACTAAGTTCCTTCTAGCTGGGCCTCCACCACTTCAATCCTCCACCAAAGGAAAGCTCATAGAAGAGAGACAATGAAGTTTTCAATTAATAAGGGAAGAGCTTGGGAGATGAACACTGTGTTCAGACTTAAAGGACAAAGGGATATAGACTCAATATGAAGTGAATAATTTCTCCAAAGTAACTTTGCTCTCAAAGTTGAATTCTTTCTCCTCCTTTCCATAGCTCGGAATTGGCCCATTTATAGCCTTCAAATGGAACTAAAGGGCCAATTCAGAACATTTCCAATATGTGGAAGGCCAAGGATCATGTATCTCCTATCGTGACATGGAAGCCTGACACCATTTTTCATTTTTTGGCACATATCTCAATGTACGTAGGATGTAGTGGTGCATCCTGCGTATACGCATGTTGTATAGTATGCAAGGTGCGTACATGTGGAAAAAATGTATTTTTAGCTCCGAGATTTGCAAAAAGGTATGAAAAGTATGCATAGGGAAATGGAAAAAGGCCTTTTGTGCAAGATTGCATAGGTTGAGGCAAATCTTGCTATAACAGAGGAAGAAACTTTTTGTGGCATTTCCCAACTTAGGGTTAGGGATCTTATAAGGGGTCTTGGGGGTAGACCCAAAAAATTCTCCCTTTGATGGAATTTGGGGTAGGAGTCACCTCACATTGTGTTATTACAGGAGACTATGGGAAAGTGCGATCCTATTATAGAAGAGTTAAGAAAATTACTTTCTGGATGAGACTTTATTGGTATTGAATTGGAAGGACTATTAGGGGGAATCATCATTGGTTTTTATTAGTCTATCACTCTTATAAATTTCTATTATGTAAATTCAGGTCTAGTAATGAAGTTTAAAAGCGAAGTTTTGGAGATAATGTTTCTTTTGTGCAATGTTAAATACCATTTTCTGACTGGGATCTATTTTGTCATCACCTTCTAGCTAATAATGTTATTTAGTTAGAGAAAATCATTATTGGTGGTGATTTGAAATTTTTAATTTTTAGGGAGGAAATATGGAAGGATTTGGTGCGAGTGGATCCTTTTTCACATTATTTTTTAATTAATTTGGAATCAATAGGATTGGTGGACATTGAACCAAAGGTGCTTTGTCTTACATGGAAGAATAGTCAGTCAAGTTATGTTATTGTCCAAAAGCATTTGGACCATTACTCGGTACATCATACCCTTCTACAAAACATTAGAGTATACAAATCATAGGTTGGTAAAGTCAAATGCTCATATCATTTTCTGATATATCTTGAATTAGAAAATTCAATGGGTTGGCTTGGGGCCCCTTTAAAATTTAAACATGTTTGTCTCAAGCTAGAATAATTTCATGCTTTGGTGGTGTTATCACAATATTTGTACTTGTGCAAATCCCATCAAAAGCCCCCAGATATTCATAACTATGGAAAATCCTACCATTTTCACCTTAGTAATAAGTTTCCTCTTTTTAGTGATGTAGGAGGTCCACAATAGGGTAGGTTTCCCCGGTGACCTCAAGGGATCAGTAGCAAGTATTGTATACAAACCTATCACCCCCTCTCTTGATCACCTAAAGAAACGTATAGGTCAAGGAAATAGAAGGTGTATGAAGCTATTTGAGTACCTTCCCAGAACAAGAACACTTTATAGAAAATATATGATTATTTCCAAGTCCAAACATGCAATAAATACTCCTAGAAGACACTAGACAATGAAATTTATATGGCTATTATAAATTTGCAGAAATGAATAGTAGTACAACACCAGTATGTAAATTATAACAACAACAATAATTATCAATAAAAAATAAACAATTGTCAATGTAAACTTAGAACACATTCACTAGAGAAATATCTAATTATTATATGCAATTTATGAACATGTTAGGCCACCTTTTCAAGAGTGTATGCAACAAATAAGAGTGTATTCAAATGGATGTAGAAAACTTTTACAACAACAACAAGTTTACTAGTGAGTTAGTGAGGGTTGGTGTCATTAAATTTAGTACAAAGATTAAGAGAGTTGAAAGTGTTGATCAATTTCACCACAAGAGAGTTATGCAACTAGTGCCTCAGGGCTATGGAATCTTTATAACATCAAATTAAACAATACTTGAAGATTAAACTAGTAGAAACCAAAAGGTAGGGTTTAAAATATAAGGTGCTAGCACATTAGGGCCTTAGAGTTTAAACCTTTAAGAGAAGGATTTATGGAGTGCAAGAACATTTGGGATCTAGCAGCCTTTTCTCCTTGCTTCAACTAGGTTAATATCAAATGTCTAGGGATAAAATCCTGAAGTGATAGCACTTAGGGATTTAGGATTCTAACCCTATCAAGGATTCCTTTACAAATTTTGGGAAAACATAACCTTGTGAGAGGAGGAAGCACTTATGCTCCTCTCTTAGGGTTTCATCAAGCAATACGTCTAGCATGAAAAAAATAAATTACCATGAAGAATTGATAGAACAAGATAACATTGCAGAAATGTCACTTACTTCACCAAGATAGCATGAGATAAAGCCCTAATTGCAGAAATTCCATCCAAAAATCAACAAAATCATCCATAATTTGACCCTCCAAGCAAGGCACATAAGGTAGAAGAGCTAGATATCCCAAAGAGGGAAAACATTGCAGACTTGTTCTCACAAATGGTGGGTAATGATGATGATAAAATGAAATTAGAAGGTCCTCTATTTATATGAGGCCCTCTAAACCAAATTTTCCACTTAAAATTTTCAAAAAAAAATTAGAAGATGGATGACCCCCTTCATTTTCCTTTACAATATGCAAAAATGAAAAATAAACAAAGTAAAACATTAAAAAGTGTGATGTCATGCCCTAGAAGGGTGACATCACACCCTAGAAGGGTGACATAGGGCTGAAAATTGAGACATCAAGCCTCAAAGAAGAGAAGGTTGGTCCTCCAAAGGCCATGCATCATAATCGCAAGTGAAAAAGTGTCATGCCATGTGTCTCCTCCTAGAAAAGAACCTCCAAAACCACATCATCCATCAAACCCTAGTCTCCAAGGTGACTTCAAGTACTAAAGGGTGAAGTCCTAGGCCTCCAAAGGCCACGGCCAAGTATAGAAGGTGACTTCTTCTATGGTCCATCATCCTACACTGAGAAAGGTCTTGCAAAGAGAAAAATTATGCTCTCCAAGCGTCCACAAGTCATATGAATCATTCCAAGTAAGCCACATTTAATAAAAGGACCACCAAAAAAAGTGCATTAAATATACCCTTTTCAAATTAAACAAATTCTCAAAGACCTTATAAACTTTGCCAAATTTAGGTATGGGAGGGGTGTTATGGTGTCTTATTGGGTAGGCCAATCCATAAGTCAAGGATTGTTTCTGAAGAATACCTTATATAGATCATGTAATAAGTATGAGGTGGATTGGAGAAAGAATATTGGGCATGGGGTTATTGACATATCAAGGGCTCATATTTTCTCATTTATGGGTGCCTTTGTGGAGGGTGTGCTACATCCTTGAGTTCGCTTTATTTGTAATGCAACTTTTTCCAAGCCCTTTATCTTCCTTTTCATTAAGTTCGAACATTGAGTACTATGTGAAATGGAAATAAAATATCACTGAAATTACACTTGAAGTTATAGTACATTGGGTGTTATGTGTATTGGAAATAAAAGTACACTGCAATGCACTCTCCCATCAAGTGGGGCATTTTTTGTTTATTTATTTTTATTTGAAAGTCAATTATTCCTTTAGCAAAGTGTTTCGTGGCTATTAGGACTTTAGAGAGATAATTTATGCATGATGTTAGCTACAACACCTATGGGCATTTATACCCTTCTTCCCATGAAATAAGGTACAAACCCTTTTTGGGGTCAATGAGACTGAAAACCCAAAAGATGAGGAAGTGGAAGGGAAGAAGTGTGGAAACTGGTAAGTATGAGTGAGAATTATTTGATGACCCTTCAAGGAAAACCCCCAGTAGCAACCATTTTCTTGAGGGTGACCAACTTACTAGGATACCATGACAACCACCGAGGTGAAATTAGGAAAAATATATAATTTCCAAGAAAATGTTCCATAATCAAGAAATGAATCATTGAAATATACTTAAATTATTCAAATATTAAAGTGACACTGACTATGAGACTGGACTTGTTACCTCATGAATGAATAATTATTGTCTTTTGGGAGCCAAACCAATGTAGTAGATGTTTCTTTGTTGTCGTTAATGATGGTGAAGCATGGTGTAGAAGAGGGACTTTATGGGTTGTTCTATCCATTCAGATCTCAACACTCTATGTCTTCCACCTACGAGCCTCTAGAAGTCATCTCCTTAATTACCCCTAGTCTGGTGGGTAACAGGTGGAATAAAAATGAGATAAGTTTGATCCCAATGAAAGATATTGGGCCTCACAACAATTTGTTGAATCCCTAAAAAAATTGAATAATGTGGTGATCCAATGGGATATTGAGCACAGGAAGGCACAATATTATTCCATACATGACATTGAGGATGAACTGGAACAAATATATGAGGGAGTATCCATGTGTGAGGAGAGAAATATGGATGCAAACCATGTACGTAGTTTGGAATTAACATGCCATAATATTCTCATCGAACAAGGAAAATAATGGAAGATGAAGAGTTGGGATCTTTGGCTTGAAGAGGGTTATTTGAACACCAAATATTTTCAGTGTTATGCAAATCATCAACGAAGTTACAATACTATCTAGGAATTGAAGGACAAGGATGAATAAATTGTTCATGGTTTTCTGGATTTGGCTTCCTTAGGTGTTCATCATTTTCAATCACTATTTCAAGATCCTTGACATTACAATATGGATGTGGCACTTAGGATTTTTTCATATTTTCCTCAGTTGGTTGGAAAGGTCAAAAATCAATCTATCTATAATGAGGTTTCCAAGTAGGAGTTATAGGTAGTTCTTGGAACCTTCTAGAGAGATAAGATCTCAGTGCTCGATGGTTGGAAGATAGAATTTTTATAAGTCTTCTTTGATTTGATGGGCCACGATTTATTGAGAGTGGTCGAGGAAATCCGTCTTGATGGCAAGGTTCCTGGAAATATCAACTCAAAATTTATAGTTTTGTTCCAAAAACACATTTCCCAGCATCTTATTATTATTTCTGCACCATTTTTCTATGTAACTACTTATACAAGATTGTGGATAAAATCATCTCACTGCGCTCAAAACCAATATTATCAGAGATAATTTCCACTGAGCAGTTCGAGTTTCTAAAGGGAAGGTTGATTCATGAGGCTATTGGATCTTCATAGGAAGGGATTATTTCCATAAAGACAAATTGTATGCTTGTTTCTATGATCAAACTTGATCTGTCCAAGGATTATGACCATGTGTCTTGGCTCTATCTTAGGCTATTAATTCTACAAATTGGTTTTGTACTATATGTGGTAAAGTGGATAGTATCTTATGTTAACTCTGTTCAATTTGTTTTTTTAGTGAATGATGCAATTTCCTCTTTTTTCCAGGTTGGATGTGAACTTTTCTATGGTTTTCCTCTGTCCTTGTACTTGTTTCTCTTATTTGTAGACATGATTAGCCGTGTCATTGCAGAGTCATCCAGAACACATCAAATCCAAGGAATATGGATGGGTCGATCTATGAAACTTACACGTCTCATATTTGTGGAAAATAAATTATTATTTTGTTGATGTGTAGAAGTTGAGGGTCATAATATTTAGGGGGCACTGGAATTATTTTTTGGTGCAACTAGGATGGTTAGAAATATGGAGAAATCATTGATCTACCTTCCAAATTATGAGGAGGCTACTTAGCTAGATCTAGTCATTATTTTCCCTTTTCCTTCCTATGATATCAATGAAGGTTTAAAATATTTTGGTTATAGAATTAAGCCTAAAAGCTATGGTTTGAAGGACTGAGGATGGATAGTTTTGAAAGTGGAGAAGCAGATTTCCCTGTAACAAGTGAATTTTGAGGGGTGGTCACCTCATTCTTATTAAATAATTCATCAAGGCTATACCAGTTTATTTGCATCTCTTGGCCAACATTCCGAAGGGTATCCTAAATAGGATTAGGAAATTATATTGTAATTATTTTTGGAAGGGTAGCTATGTTTTCCTTAGATTTTATTTAGTCAAGTGGCAGACTATCTCCCGACCCAAAGCTTTTAGTTTTAATGTGTAATATTGATTAGTTCATTTTGAGCTCATAAAGGTTAGACGAGGCGATCATGGTGTTTTTTTCACTAGTTTTGTATGCTGAAAAGAAGTAGTGCCTACGTGAAGAATTTTCTTTTGCAGACACGTTTGCTGAAGCACATTCACACCTATGGATTGTAAAATTTATACTATGGAATAAAGGTTACATTTTTTAGCGAAAAAACTACAAGTTTTCTTAAACTAGTTATTTTAAAAGAATATCTACTAACTTTAAATCAATACTCAATTATTTACTGTGAAGTGACATCTACTTATAATTTTACAATCTCCACAGAGTTAGATTATTAGTTACATATTCAATAAAACTAAATATCAAATAAAAATAAAATGGGTAAGCACAATAATAATTAAGGAATGCAATTCAAAATTAAATTAATGGATTTTACTGTCACCAATGATTATTGTTGAAACCTTGCATCAACTACTAAAGTTCTCGTGTCAAATTTACCAAAATAATTGTGTCAACCTTTCTTAAGTCTTTATGTTAGATTATCAATTTTTGATGGATACATAAATTGACCTCCCTACCAACTCCTGTGGGTATTGTTCTTCCCCGAGGAGCCCTGAGCTGGAATGGGGTTGTACAGAGAACACCTTCCAGCCAATGAGTAAAAGTTGAAGCTTGGAAGATTGAGAAGGTGATCTGTAGTTTCCTGAGAACGAAATGAAGGTAGAGATATAACATGGAAAAACGCAAAGATATTTCACGAAAAAAAAAAGATAAATTAATACACATTTTTCATTAATGAAAAAAGTGTACAGGAACTATACAAAAATGTAGAGCGAAATGAAGTCTATAGAATGGTGGTAGTTTATCTTCGAGAAGCGATGTTATGGCTACACGAATTCACAAGAAGATGTCTCTACAATGGGGCTCAAAAGGAATGTTTTACACAAAAAATTAATTATAAAACCCTAACCCCAAAAGATGAAACACCAAAAGGTTTTCAGGCCCCGATGTAACCCCTAAAGATAAAACTCCAAAAGGTTTGTGGGCCCCGATGGGGGTAGTTGATACATCAACTTCTCTATGACATAACGTTTGCATATGACCTCCATTTGGGGTGCTTGGTATACCACATAAAGGTATAGCCAAGGAGTAAACATTTAGAATGTACTAGTATATAGAAAAAATTGTTTAGGCCCTCAAAATGGCCCTATAAGTTCAAGACCTGAAAAGCTATAGAAAAATTGTCAAGGTGGAAAACTTTGTTTTGTGTTAGTGGAATAGGTGGTTGGCCACCCCTGGATCATTGCTCCCCCTTTAGGAAAAAATGGTCCCCATTGCATCAAGTTCCCATGGGAGATGGGGAATATTTTGTTGAATATGAACCTTGGTGAGATGCTTTCCCTACTGAAGAAGTTGTTCTGCTTAGCTTGTTGAAGGATGTCATGAACCTATTGCTGGAGGGGTTGGATCCATTCAACCAATCTATCTGCATGATATGCCTTGGTATGATTGTTGAAGGTCTCTATCAATGAATATGCATCATGAGGAGCTATATCAATGGGGGATAATGGTTGGAACCCCAAGAACACCAAAAAATGGATGTGTCCATTAGAGATATGAAGGGATTTGTTATAGCTTTTCTTGACTAGGAAGTGAGGAGGAACCCCCATAGGTGAAGAAAGAATGTCTTTGTTCTCTTATAAAATATTGTTGACCTACTATTTCTAGATAGAATTTTATTGGGCCAAGAATTTAATCGTCACAGTGTCCTTATATTCACCTTTTGACCAGATTGTGAAGAGGATAAACTTTGTGGTGTGAGAGAATAATTTGTGGCATTTTTTTACTGTGAAAATAGTCAGAAATACCTCTAGTACCCTGTAGAGTTGATCCACTAGAGTAACATTGACACTATGGGTTCGAGACTCATAAAAAACATGACTCTTCCACATATATATATATGGCCTTAAAGAATATCAAAAAATTCCAGTGGGGAAACATCACACAATAGCTCGTCCTTGAAGGTCTTGATGTCGTTGGACAGGTGGAATTGCTAGCTGACAAGGAGATACAATACCTAGCGAAGCCACTCGATGTTATATGGTTATAGGTGTGGTTTTGTTGGAAAAAATAACTTCTTTACGACCTCTACTGAAATTAGGTTCTGTTATATTTCTCTATCAACAATGAAATGTAGTGGTGTTAAGAACCAAATATCAAAATAGAATAAGAAAACCTCAGAATAAGTACTCAACACCTTGACAAAGAGAGAATTTTAGATAGTAAGCCTCTTCGAGAGGTTAGCCTCCTTATACACCACATAAATTTCCAAATATTAGATGATTCCAAATGAAAAGGTATCCTTGGTATATATAAGAGACTAGGAGGTACAATTAAAAATAATGGACCCAAGCCGACATAAATAAAATGACATTACTAATGTAATATGTCCCAATTAAGGGGTAATGTGCCACTATTTAGGAATTAGCATTCCCCTCCCATTCAAACAGATTTTGTCTACAACTCTTGATTAATTCTAGATTATTATGTATAAAAGACTCATTTTTCCAAGTGGAATCTTCAACAGGTAGTGTCCTCCACTTAATGAGATACTCTGAAACGGATCTATTCCTTTGCTGGAGAATTCCCGTGTTAGTGATAGCCTCATGATCTGATATGATTTTTCCTTCCTCATCAAGTTCTGAAAATATAATT
>JASDQU010750694.1:22768-35255 GCA_032191745.1 Picea mariana
AAAATTTATCTTTGGCAATTTCGTTTTGAAGGATTGGTTCTGAATAATTCATCTCTGACAAATTCGTTTTGAAAGATTGGTTCTAAAAAATTCATCTCCGGCAATTTCGTTTTGAAGGATTGGTTCTGAATAATTCATCTCTGGCATTTCGATTTTGAAAGATTGGTTCTGAAAATTCTTCTCTGGCAATTTCGTTTGAAGGACTGGTTCTGAAAAATTCCTCTCTGGCATTTTCATTTTGTAAGATTTGTCCTCGCAAATTCATTCAGGCAAATCCGTTTGGTGAAATTGTTACTGCAAAATCGTATTATGTATTGCATTGATTCGGTACCACTTGATTCCGTGTTGCTCTTAGCTTTCTGTATTGCTCTTATTTGTTTGCTTAAATTATGGAATGCTTTGATTCTAATTTAGTGCAATAATTCTTTATTTCGGTGAGGTTGGTAATGCTTAAATTTCGGTATGGCTTGCATGCAACAATCCGTTCTTAATTTGGGTAACACTTTAATTTAGCCTTGCTTAACGAATAAGGCAGAGATCCCTTATATTTTGGTAATGCCTTATATTTAGTATTGCATGGCTAGTATTGACTATCGATTGCATTGATGCTGGTAATTCTTTATTGAACTGATTCTCATTTATGGCAGATAACATTATTAAATGTAATGGAAAATAGCGATCCAAGAGGGTAGTATGGTGAAGAGTTTCATTATCTTTTAAAATGAGGTATTAAAGAATTACATAAATGATTGTAGTTACAGTGATAAAAACAATTATTATCTCGTGACATACTAAGATAACATATAAAATAAGTAAACAGAATTGAATCAATAAACTTTTACAATTACATTGGGATATCTGATTATGGTAGAAATAAAAGTATCCCAATGACATAAGTGTTGAAAGTCTAATTACTTGAAAGTAATATAAATAAGAAATGGAATAAGTTACGTCTATATTATCAATAATAATACCTTAACAGAAGATATTCATATTTAACCCTTTTATAAAAATATTTTATTAAATTGTGTATCCTACATATTACATAGGTTTTTGAAGAGAGATAAATAAGAAAATGCTATGAAACCTCTAGAGATAGTCCTGAGAATTGAAATTATACCTTAGAAATGAATGTAGAGATTAAAACAAGGAAGGTAAGCATCTAAATATTAAATAAAACGATATAGTTATTGTAGTTAAGTTTTTGTAGAATTTTAACAATATATCTAGGCATGCAATTAATAGAAGGATATGAAGGACCTTGTATGAAAAGTTTGGTGAGTTAGGGCGTGTTCTTATTCTATTAATAAAACCAAGCATTCAAGATTACCATAAGATATGAAGGACCGTGTAGGAAAAGAATTTGGTGTAATGGAGTATGTTCTTAATCTTATATTATTTTAGTAAAAACAAGATTAAAAGGATAAATATAAAATATTTATTAAATGCTAAATTTCCTTTTAGTAACTAATTATTGGTGTTGTCTCATGGAGAGTTATGAATTTTACTTTTACATTTATTGTCGAAAATATATATAAAGAGATTATAAATATATCTCCTAAGTATAATATGTTTATTAAAAATAGAAATTATTTTCCAATAAGCAAATTCTATTACTGCACGTATCACATGAGGCTTGTCGTCATAACAAAGTGTTAGGTCATGACAAATAATAATAATAATAATATTTAAGGCAATTGAATTGGATGGTACTCTGACGACACTTGTAATGTAAAATTTTCACCAATGAATTGTTTAAAGGATTATACCTTAATGATATTTGCATTTAGACGTGTTAAGTGGGCTCGTGCTAGATGATTAACATAGACTGCATTTATGACTAGCTTGACTTGACGATTAATCGGGATAGTGGCGAAGTTGTTTTCTTATGTTTCCTATTAAGGGTGCGGTTGTTCCTTTTTAATTAATGTGGTATTGGGATGTAAACTTGTATTGTGCTTGGTCTGCTTGTGTCAGGCGGGATGTAGACACCTCCATGTTCCTTAGAACAGTCGCCAGCCCTGAGACCTTAAATGGGTAAAATCGATGGGAACCTAGGCTTGAGCATTGCTTATGTGTCTTGGAAGTCCTAACCATTGCAGGGTAGGACGGGCGGGTAGTCAATCTTATTTGTAGTCAATTGATTGGCATTTAATGCATGTAGATACTTGATGTGCGTCTTAGGTCATCATGTTGTGTTTGCCGTTGTATGTGTCTTTTTTGTTGTCGAGTGGCGACGCAGAGTCGAATGTGTTTATTACCCTTGTACACATGCACACACACAAAATAAAAAAAAATAAAAAAATGTACTTGTTAAAAGGTTGGTCGTCGTAACGAGGAGGTCCATTACAACTATCTTCTTGTGAAAATAATTTATGTCCCTATGCATTTCTTTACCTTCGTCAAGAGTCCAAGTAGGACCGTCTATAGGCTTATTTGCTGTAGAAGTTCCCTTTTTTGGTGGAATGTTGGCCAAGTATCACTTTTAAACCTTGATTTCGAGGTGGTTCAACTAGACTATATTTCTTCTGCTGTATCTCCAAAATTTCGGCCCTTCTAGGTCTGAATATTTTTTTTGTAGTTATCTGATATGTCTTCTCTGCAATTCCATAGTTTCAATCAAAATTGGATATGACAAGTGGAAGTTATGGTAACTTCCCCACACCTTGATGATTTTTGTCCCTTCCAGGAGAGTGTACTGGTAAAGAGTTCCAAGAGTACAATATCCAATATTTGATTCTGAAACTTTCACCCTAAATACTATAGACTGTCCACTATCCAATGCAACTAGTCTCACTTAATTCTGATACTCACTGAAGAAGACATCATTTTTTTACCTGGAACACATGTTTGAGACTAGTTAAAATGACTAGTCAGATACCCTATCTTACACAGGGTGTATCTACAAACATAGGATGACCCAAAAGATTAAATTCTCATCAAGGATACCTTGATAATTTCTGTGAATAGCCTCCAGGTTTCATGGTATGAAACATCACATAAATCATTTGATAGCGACAATTTCGTGATGACTAAATTCAGGATGATTCCATAACCCTATCTTACACAAGATATATATCAGAAATTATAAGGCCTCGGGAGCTAAAATTTGAACCCCACATACCTTGATCCATATACTAAATATCGTCCAAGGGGTTCCTTCTGAAACATCGTAAAAAAAAGGTTATAGAGAAAATTATAAGGTGTCTCAGATGCAGCAGTGAAACCCCAAGACCTTCAGCTTTGATACCAAATGTTAAGAACCAAATATCAAAATAGCATAAAACAACCTCAGAATAAGTAATCAACGCCTTGAAAAATATATAATTTCAGATAATAATCCTCTTCAAGATGGAAACCTCCTTATACACCACATAAATTTCCAAATACCAGATGATTCCAAATGAAAAGGTCTTCTGGTTGGATAGTTGTGGTTGTGATGGTAGCAATGGGTTCTACATTGATGATATATTTCCTTTTATTATTTTCTAAATTATATTTTGAGTTGGGGTTCACATATTGTTCTTTCATATCACCTACAAATTAATATTTCAAGTGACATTCATGGGTGGTGTGGCAAGGGATTTTGTGGAAGTCACACCACTTTCAAGTTTACTTCTTCATCTTCCCATTACCCTTATTTTCTTGGGGCTTGGACTGGTTATATTGAAGTTGGATGTTCTGTGAGATAGAGATGTCTTTACCATACTTTGGTTTTTGTGGATTTGCAAAATTGAACTCCTGCTTATTATACTACTTAATTTTTTGTTCAATTTTGAAAGCATATGAATAAGCGACTCCCAGTGATGAGATGTTCATAAAATCCATTTTTATTTGGATGCACCTATGTAGACCCCATAGTATTTTAGAAGTAGATGTCACTCAGATTATTTGATACCCAGGTTGGTGCGCAATATATGGAATGTATTTGTGAACTTTGATACTATTTGGCCCCTCTCTTGACACAGTGTGGTCCATCTCATGCACTAGTCATAATATTTTCCAATAGGTTAATATTGTTCCTTAATGGAATCCATAAAACAATCCCAAGTGGGATCAACCCCAAATATTCTAGACTCCTCTGTGGATTTTTTATCATAGTGACTCTCCCACCAATATTTGACATGGAAGACAACCATCAGGAGTGCAAAGGTGATATTTTCCCTATTGGATAAATTGTGAATAGAGAAATAACCGTCTAGTAGATTTAACCACTTTTCCAAAGAATCCACATATATTTGACCTTCAAATACGAGAATATCAAAATTAACTTGTATCTTGAAAGGTACGGTGCCTCCAAAGTGGCTACTTGATGAAGATGCATTTTTTTTTGTCGACAATTGTTGAAGGATTCAGGAAAACTTATCCATCATCTTGTTCCTCTGTTGCACAGAGAATTTCATGGGAAACAACTTAATAGGATCTCCTACTCACTCATACCTCTTTCCTTCCACCATGGGAGGTCTCTTGGGTTGGTTTTCCTTGATAGAAACTATATCGAGACCCAAATATCTATACCTTGACCTCATCAGGGACATGTACCAAGAAATTATGAGTATACTGCTCTGATACCAGTAATATGGATTTTTTTGAGAATGAAATGAAGGCATAGATATAACAAGGGAACACACATAGATATTGCATGAAGCATAGAGATACATTACTAAAAAAATTCTATTAATGAACATAATGTATAGGAAATATAAAAAATTACAGAGTGAAATGAACTCACTAGAATGATGGTAGCTTATCTCTTATAAGATATGTGATGGCTATGTGCATTCACAAGATGTATTTACAATGAGGATTGAAAGGAATTTTTAACATAAATAATTAATGAGAAAACCCTAACCGTAGAAGATGAAACACCAAAAGGTTTGTGGGCCTCAATGTAACCCCTGAAGATGAAACACCAAAAGCTTTACGGGCCCTTATGGGGGTAGTTGATATGTCAAGTTCCCCAAGGAATAATATTTGAATATGATCTCCATTTCGGGTGTTTGGTATACCCTCAGAAAAGTGTATCTGAGGAGTACACATACCAAATAGCCTAGTAGATATAAAACATAATTTAGGCCCTCAAAATGCCCCCCAAAATTTAGGAATCCAAAAACTGTAGAAAAATTGCCAAGGTGGAAAACTATGTTTTGAGCCAGTGGAATAGGTGGGTCGCCATCGATATCCAATTGGATCATAAGGATCCCCACTTCTCTAAAACCTTAAATTACCAAACACCCAAAAATATCAATCACTAGTCATTTTTTCATTATGAGGACCATCCAACATTAGGGTGCATACAAGTGTTTTCTCTCATCCTAAAACCCTCTTTTTATAGTACTTGAGACTTATTCCACATGTCCCACCCATAAAAAATTACAATTTACTAATAATGTATATGCTTAATATTCATATTTACATGTAAATTATCTATATTCTTGGTATTCATCTTTACACGTGTCACTCACATGCACAAGTACATAATTTTTTTTATTTTTTTATTTTTTATTTTTTTTATACTGGGGGAATCAGAAACTCGCGGTTCTCGTACTCGCATGACACGGGGTCGATCTCCGTCGGCTACCACTATAACCCCAGGTGCAACAACCCAGCCCGCAAGAATGGCGCACGAGTAAATCCGGGTGAGAATCGAACATGGGACTTCATTTTACAAATTTCCTTCCATTTACATGGAACTTGCCAATCTGTCTACACCCATGCGGGATCATGCACAAGTACATATAAGTACATATGTATTTACCATTTAAAAATTATAAATAAATATGTTTTCTCACCCAACCTTCATTAACTCCTAAATTTACTCCTAGGTGTTTCCTAGTTCTTCTTCAAGTTTCATATTTTGTGTTGCATGACTAGTTGGATGTCCTTGTTATTTACTACCTCTCTTTACAATAACTTTAGCCTACCTTTTTTATCTGACAATTCAAATTCAGTTAGAATTCTCATTTCTAATTATTCTCCATGATTTATGGGTGCTCTGACTTGAATTTTCTCTCATAAATAATTCATTTAAATTAATATCATGCACAAATTCATAACCTATGCCTTCATCTTAATATTTTTTTTAAATTATAACTTTATTATATAAAAATACTAAGGATCAAAATATATTATTTCAAGCTATTCATTTAATTTATATTTTTAAAATAAAATACACTATATTGTTATTCTCCTAAAATGAAATGAATAGTATAATTTTCTTTGGATTTTTTTTTTCTTTTTTAAAAATCACTTTTCAATTTATTATTCATGATAGTTTTAGTAAAGATACCAATGGTGCCATGCATGTCATGCCTTTCAATAATTTCTTATCATATTCCAAGTGTTCCATGAGTGCATGCCCTTCAAGTATTTGACTTTTGATTGATGGGGAAATGGTGCAACAATGGAGACATGGTTAACTGAATTTTGTTCCCCTTGTTGAGAGAGTAATGGTTATTGAAGAATAAGGATTTCACCTTATTGCAAGCCCCTCAGTTGATCCTCATGAGTGATCAAATATGCAGCCTACCCTCATGACAATGTGAAACCTCGTAGTAAAATTGTCCTACACTTTTCAATGCATGCCACAAAAGGAGTGCTAGTAGGTGGAAACATGGGTGCTACTCCACCTCTCCTTATGGTACTTGATATACCTCCATACCACCCCATTACCCATGTGTGTATCAATTGAAAATCATGTTCCTTATGCCTTCATTCACTACATTTCATCATTATTTTCATATTTCATATTAATATAGAAACATATTCACAAAACAATTATTATTTCTTGACTCAATCCATAGTTCAATAGCTTGTCAATGAAATTTCATGTCAATTCCCTCTTATAGTTTCCTATCACACTAAGAAAAATATTAGTAATATATACAATTTAATATGTTCACATCTCATTTAAAATTAGTAAGATAATAAAATTGTTATCATTCATTTCATCAGATTAATGCATATATGTTTCATCTAAATATCATATGAATGAATAATTAAGCCATTCAATAATCATCATATTTACTCAATCATAATTCAAATTCAAGTTTCATTATCATAATAATAATCAATTAATTGGGTCATTTGCCAACAATTTCCCTCAAATAATAAGTTAGGTCTATCATAATAATCACATAAAGTGGGGCACTACACTTGTAATCTAGGGTTTGGTGACGACTCCATCCATATAGATTGATTTGCAAATCCTCTAGATGTTCGTTTTGTACATCCTCCTCCACACATATTTGTGCACAAGAGAACAAGTATCCTTTTGGTTCTACTCAATAAATAAATTGGACTATCGTGTTCCCAATATCCCTAAAAGAGATATCATCCTATAAAATCATAGGGAGGTGAGGCAACCTAACCAACATGAGGGTTACTATAATTCCCTCTTTTGGGTTGAAATCAAGGGACCAAATAGATAGATAGATTCCTTAGATCCCATGAAGTAGGGTCTATAAATCAATTCTCGTTCTTCTTTATTGAAAATAAGAAAAATAAAATAACTTTGTCCAAATGCAAATGATATTGCTTTTCCTTGAATATTGGAAGCCCAGTGCTCAACTACCTAAGTTTATATATTTCTTGGACTAGGCCACAAACATATAAAATTTCCAGTCAAAGAACACCCAAATAGAATGAGGGATTTTCTTGTTGGATGCAAAGTCAGGAGATCCAACCAATGGATGGATTCTTGCCATTTTACAAATATCCTTTGTTGAGGATTGTTTCTTTTGTTTGGATTTAGGGAACATACCAAGGAATTTAATGACTCAATCTCTAAGAAACTATCATCTCCTATTGTTCCTTGAGCCAACGTATTTGTATAGTATTTAAATCCCCATCACTCTTGGATCCAACATTGAAAGATACCCCCAATCATCACTCTAACAACAAAAACTTGAAGGTAACTTTGGTGGAGGTTGAGGATTAGCATGAAATAATCCCAATAGATGATTTTACAACTATATCCAACAAATAATGTTGGTGGCTAGGGTAAACCCTAGCTGCAAAAGAGTCGAGAACCTTCCATCCAATTTCTTGATGCATGCCAAGAAAGGAAGGTAGGATATTTAATAGAATATTTAATAAAAAAAATGAATGTAATAAATTAATCAAATTTAATTTAGAAATATTTTCATGATTTAGTATGCATGATGTTATCACTATATACAATTAAGGGATTGATTTTTTTTTTATGATTTAACTATAATCATTTTAATTTTATCAAAATTAATGAAAAATTTAGTAAAATATTTAATAATAAATATAATTCAATACAAAACATTGGTTTAAAATATTAATCAAATCATGTAACCATTGATTAAATCATTTAATAAAGTTTATAAGCATGATTAATCAACACGTTGTATCTTTCTTCACAACAAAGAATTCACCTTGAAAAATGATTAAACATTATATAATAAAATTAAATAATTATAACTAGATTTAAACATTATATGGCATCTCAAATTTAAATAAAAAATAGAAAAATCATTAATAATATAAATCATTAACATACATGAAATAAATTTTATAAATAAAACAACATTAACATGATATGAGAAGGCACAATATATATGAATGATAATATCAAATCGATAAATATATCAAATATAAAATTCAAATATACATGTAAAATATGCATCATATCAATAAAATATATACATGTCAACAACTATTATAAATTGGGTCCACCACTAGAGACAAAGGCATCAATATCTTCACCACTAGATATAGAGGCATCAATACCTCCACCATATAATAATTTAGAATGTATATATGAAGAGGATATGGTGGCCAATTTGCATATTATGAAGGAAAATATGGTGGTACGTTTTCCAGAGGAGATGGTGGTTAGTCCAATGCTAGAGGAGGAGAGGGTGGTTATTCCAATGCTGGAGGAGGAGGTGGCCTTTGGTATATTTTTTGAGGAGGAAATTATTGTTAGTATATTGTAGAATATTTTGGTTAATATACGCATGACGATATTGTGGTCGAGTTTCTTGTGGAGGAGATGGTAGTCGGTCTACTAGTGGATAAGATTGTTTAGGTGGAGAAGGAGAAGGAGATGAGTGAGTACCATCCTCAAAAGACAAATATTAAGAAGAACATTGAGAAACCCTCAACCTATTTAATAGGTTGAAGGAAATAAAAACATGATGCATCAATAATGTCATATCATGGGGAAGGATTTTTCATATCCATACAAGCTCAAGGTCCTACATCATCTTTGAGGCTCATGTGGGGACTAATCCATGGTTATACATTAGTATGCATATAATATATTAGCTACTAAAAAAAATACTACATGGATTATGTGACATGATAGGTCTCTACACTTGAGGTGGATTATTTTTCTTAGTCATATCCTCATCATGTTGGGGTGGAACCTCTCCAACATATGTCCCAACATATCTAAAATAATAGACAACAATAACTAACTAATTTAAACAATTCTTACCATCGATTACATGTGCATTAAATAAGACAAATAAATATGCAACTAGATTGATCAAAAGATAATAATAATATTTATTATTTCATATAGTGACTTGACTAGAATAAATAAGATGTTCATACATTGTTTTAGTCTGTTCCCTCATATGGGTATTGTAAAAGATTGAGGAAATCATTATCCTCGCTATATAATAAATAAAGTACCCTTGAATTGACCTCCCTACATGGCCACTTCAACTATCCCCTCTTAGGAAACATATGCCCCCACATGCACATATGCATATTAGTCATTGACCTAGGAAGGATGTAGTTCAATGTGGGTCAAGTCACCAAAAGCCTCTAAAAAAATAAAAAAGGTAAATAAGTATAAATAAAATGGGAAGAAAATACTCCCATCAAAGGTAATATGATAGTGATTCATAGAAAAACAAAACCATGAAAAAAAAATGGCAGATCATTTAACCAATTTGGGCTATGAACTAAACTATCTACATAGTGAATTAGAGGGAAGCTAATGCATTTACAATTAGAGGTATAATGTGTCAGTTTCATGACCATGAGTGATATGCACCTAACCTCTTATAAAATAAATGCATGTAAATGAAACCAACCACTAATAGTTGGAAACAAACTAGGTTCAGAGATGGTTTCACTATCATATCTCTACACATATGGAAACTATCTCTCTCCCACAATGCTAGGAAATAGATCAATGAACTAGGGAAAATCCTCCCTTATCCTATACAACTTGTTAATAAAATAAATATCATCATTTTTGGGATGGTACCACAGTTTCAAACATACCTTGATTCCCTTCCTAGCAAGAGGGTGAAATCATGAAGATGGGTTACACTTTTGCTTATTTTATGAGAAAAAAAACTGTATTTTCACAAGTTCTTCAACTTTCGGCATACAAAAGTATTTTTTTTATTTAGAATTTCACTTTATAGTAAAAAAAAACTTGTGAATAATTATGTTATCTTTCCAATGACTATTTTTCAATTTTTTTTTATCACGATTTGATATGTCAATTTGACAATTATTTAACAGTATGTTCCTTAAACATGAAAGGAATGATAATGAGTTATGTATTTCTACAACACTGTACCTATTATAAAACTTATGTTTTTAAGAAACAAAATATACTGCAACAATATACAAAGACTCTATTTTATTATGACTATAATTTTGAATCTAACGGATGAATATTATAATTTCTAGAATTTTTTGAAGTTGACCAAGTTGAAAATGTTGTAGATTTTAAACACATGTTTTTCTACACGTTGTATCTATCTTAATTTTTACTTAAAAATAAAATCTAAATATACCCTTTTGAAAAGAACAGTTTAAGGATTATGAATATATTTTTTTCCAATTTTTTTACTGTATATTTTTAGAGATACCGATATTTCATTTCATCAAATCATAATGTCTGCTGAAAATATTAAGTAGTGATTTTTTAAAAAAATTAAATAAAATTAGATAAAAATAAAGAAAATGAAAACAAATTATAGGAATTGAAAGTAGATTCAATTTTGGAAATGATGGTGTCATTTTCGAAACCAGATCCTTAGTATTTTCAGGAGTATGCAACCTCCAAAGTTTAGGTAAGCTTGGGGAAATTCTTTGGTTTTTGTTTTCAGTCCCAATTTCATTTTTTCGGCCGAAATAATCTTTTGGCTGAAAGACTAAAATCTAACGAAAACCATAAAAACTGAACGGTTTCCAAGGTTTTCAGCCGAAAAAACCTTCTTTCTGCCGAAAGGTTGTTGAGCGAATTTCGTAGGTTGGAAAAAATGAAAAGACACATCGTATCGTTTTATTTTGACGCAGACGGCACCCGGCACACGTCCGCGATCACCAGGACCTTCTTCTTCATGGGCCTGAAGAGCTAAAATACTCTTCTTATCCCTTATCGGGACACCTTCAATACCCATAGAACTCTCTCCCTGCGATCTCCCCTTTGTCTTATTGGGAAATCGGGTTTCACGTTATCGCGAAACTCATGGGCACGTTCCTTGTGCTACACAAACCCCAAAACCCGATGGGTCTCAATGTCGATGCTTCTTCGTTCCTGTCGGAGATTTCCCTATCGGGAAATCGACATATGTGATGTCATGTTTCACTGGCACTACGAATCTCTGAACCCCGATTCACAATGGCACCTGTCTCTCTCTCACAAGCTCCTTCAGGTTAGCCCCTTCCACATATGACCTTTCGTTCCACGAGACCATGACCTGCTCCCCGTCGAAGTTTCGGACTTCACGGTTTTGATATGCGTAGAACCTATGCTTTCGGAAACTCCAAGATTCCGAACCCCGATACACGTGCGATCTCTCTCCTCCACGTCACCGCTCCTTTCTCCGCTTATCAGGGATCGCAAAATCGCAATTTCTATTTCAGCAATTCCTTTGTGAGCAAGAACCCCAAATTTCTGAACCCGACTCTTCGGGATCTCTCGCCACGTGTCCTTGCTGCGATCAACGGTTCTGACCCTCTCGGGAAATTGCGGATCGTGATTTCAATATGCTTGATCCTCTTGTCTACGAAAATCCCGATGACCTTGATGTCCTGATGACTCCTCGGGTTCTTCCTCTAATTTGGGGACTTAACCCCTATGCAATTTTCCAGAGAACTGATGGCTGACGGGATTTCACTGATTTCTCCTGCGAGCCCTGACTGTTGATTCTTCCCCTTTGAGGATTTCTTGAGAAACTATAGGTTCTTTCTCAGAACTTGTTCTCCAACTCCTGTATTTGTACTTCCTTCTCAAACCTTCCTCGACCCAAAACCTCCTGGCTATATTTCAACCATACTATGAAGGAACAATCCCTCTTGAGCTTGCGCGCACTACTCGCGCTCAGCATTCAACGCTTTCTAAGTGTTGAATCCTTCAAACTCTGCGCACTCCCTGCAGCAGTAGTCATCTAAATCCTTTACTCAAACTAACAGTTGAGACTTCTTCTTATCCAGCCTGCATGCTCCTTGCAGGTCCTCAATAACCCAAATCAACTCCTGGGCA
>JASDQU010750695.1:0-19991 GCA_032191745.1 Picea mariana
AGAACCAACTATCTCAAATAATGAGCATGGAGTTCAGCATGCTTCATCTTATTGTGGGCAACACGATTGTTATAAACTTGTATGCCACTTTCATTTTTATAGTAGATTATAGTTGAGGTCTGAATAGGAAATCCAAGTTCACCCAGAAGTTGGTGGATCTAGATTACCTATGTACCTTCATGAATGGCATCGTGATATTCTACTTTTGTAGTCGACAAGGAGACTACCTTCTATTTCTCACACAACCAAACAAATGGTACAGTGTTGAAGCGAAACACATAACTAGAAGTGGACTTCCAATCATCATTGTCGCAAGACTAGTCGGAGTTGGTGAAGCTAACCAGCCAATCTAAAATTCGACAAACATTGATACCAAAATGAGTGGTACCCTTGACATAGAGAACAATTCATTTGAATTCTTTCTAGTGGCTTTCTTCGGGGTCCTACATAAACTAAGAAACCACACTAACAACAAAATAAATGCCAGGGTGATTATGAGTAAGATAAATAAGACTACCGACCAATTATTGATAAAGTGTAGCATTGACTTTGGGAGTTTGGAAAGTTGTATCCATCTTTACTCTAGATTAAAAAGGAGTGGCATAGGGATTACAATCAGACATCTTAAAACATGTCAAAAGATCCAATACAAATTTAGATTCATAAATGAAAAAACCTTCACATAGTGGTAATACTTGCAGTCCCAAAAAACAATGCAGAGTACCAAGATTTGTCATGTCAAAGGAGTCAGCAAGTTGTTTATTCAATATAATAATCAAATTGATGTTATTTCCAGTAATGACAAGGTCATCAACATATATAGAAACAATCAAGGTGTCTCCATTGGTATGGAGTACATACAAGTTGTGATCATATTCACAACGTTTGAAACCAAGTTGAAGAAAGAAAATATTGATATTAGCATACTAAGCTCAGAGAGCTTGCTTCAAACCATAAAGAGACTTATTGAGTCGACAAACCAAGTTAGAATCTGTCATGAAACCAGGAGGATGTTTCATGAAAATTTCTTCAGATAGGTCTCCATGAAGAAATGAACTCTTCACATCCATTGGATGGATTTACCATCTAAATCGAGTAGCAAGGAAAAGAATTAGTCAAACAAAGTTCATTTTTGCAACATGGGAAAATGTCTCAGTCTAGTTGATACCTTCTTGTTGAGAAAATTCCTTCACAACCAAGCAAGTTTTATGTCACTAAATAACACCTTCAAAGGTAAATTTGGTCATGTAGACCCATCGACACTTCACAACATTTTTTCCTTGCGGTCAAGGAACTAATTCCCAAGTGTGATTCTTCGATAAAGAATCAATTTATGTCTACATATCCTATTTCCATTCAAGTCATCCTTAGGCATCGGAGTAGGAAAAAGGATCAAAAGTTTCAAGTACACAAGTCATAAATGCAACATTGGCATGTTGCTTTTGATTGTGATTTTATCGTTTGGAGGAAATATCATTGGCATCAAGTCTGGAAGATTCAATTGTCTTGGAAACCCATCTGGGTAGAAAATAAAGGAGTGAATTGTCTTTCACTACAGAAGTTTGATCATAAGTTTGAACAATTTCAGTCGATGGAGATGGAAGACTGGTAAAAACAAATATCGATGAACCGATTAACTCAGAGGTCAATGGTCTAGTCGAAAAAGGAATACAATTTGATTGTCTATTCGAAGGACTGAAATATGGAACAAGAGAATCATATTCAGAAACAACATCAAAGTGATCATCCTGTAACAATCCAAAGGAGGCATTCAACAAATTGATGCCAAAAGACTTCTCATCAAACCATACACTACATTTGATAATGAGTATCCCATCATAGTGCAAGATGACTCTATGCATCCAACTTATTTCTGCAATAATCAAATATATGAGCCAAGGAACCACATCCAAACACATGGAGATGGCCAACTGAGGTATGTTTTTCCATACCATCATTCAACTAGAGTCATTGATGGAACAACTATAGTTGAGATGTGATTGAGAAAATAATTTTCATAATATATAGCTTCATCCCATAATAAAGGAGGTATATATTTGGCCTACAAAATACATCTAGCCATTTTGACTAATGTCTGATTCTTCCATTCTATGATGTGATTCTGTTGAGGTATGTGAGGAACCGACCACTGCCATTCAAATTTACCAAATCGATCCAGGTATTCTTCCAAAGTTCTATTTACATACTCACCACCATTGTTTGATCTCAATAAATTGATGGATCGACAACATTTCTTTTCAACAAAGGCTCTAAATTCCTTGAACTTTTCAAAGAAAATATTATTTTTCTTCAAAAAATAGACCCAAGTGTAATGAGAGAGATCATAAAGTCAAGATATACCTTGCACCTGACAGGGAAGGTAAATTGATGCAGCAGACATAATTGTGAACTAGCTCCAGGAGGTTTTATGCTCATCATGATTTTCCATATTCAAAGGGTGTCTTATGATGTTTTCCAAGCACACATCCTTTACACACTCCATCAAGGGGAAAAGATTTAGGTAGAAAAACAAACATTTTATGAGTTTCCATCGACTACAGACTTTGAAAATTCAGGTGTTTGAGTCATTCATTCAAATTTCGACTTCACTCATCAATGTGAGAAACAAGAGAATTTGGTTCCATGTTGGGTCGAGTCATGTCACAAAAATTATATAGACTGTACTTTGGGTCGAGAAAACTTTTGGTGACAATTGATTTATATTTCTTCAAATCTCAAACAAAGAACTAATCTGGCCAAAACTCCACAATATTACATGTATGTGTTAACTAAGAAACAAACAATAAATTGGCATTGAGGTTTGACACATTATAGACATCGATAATTCTCCCATGTCAATAGGAAACATCACCCTAACCAGCAATATCAAGAGAGAAATCATCGACAATATAAATATTCCTCTCCTCAACTTCATTCAAGGACGTGAAAAAGGAAGCATCCCTAGCCATATGATGAGTGCACCCATATACGAATACCCATTCATTATGCATAGAATGATATAGCATGGATTGAGAAGTTCCAACTTGGAAGGTGAAATTATCAGCGGGTTGGTGAAAAATGGGCACAGTTCCTTCAAGGTGTTTAACGTTCTACTCTAAAATTTCTCTCTTCTTGTAGTATACTTTCTCTACATGTCTAGTCTTTCCATTGTACTGATATGTCTTCTTATTTCAAATTTGATAGGGTGCATCTATTTTCCATTTTGGTTTCTTGTTGAGGTATCTAGGTGTCTATGTAGCGGTATCAAACTTTCCTCTTTCCCTGTCATTTGAATTTCCCTTTCCCTTGATCAAGCGGGTTTTATGTTTAGTACCAATCTTTCCTTATTCAAGAAACATGTGTTGATCAGCGATCAAAAGGCCATAGAAATATTAAAAAGTGTAATCCTTACCATCTTCCTTGTCTTCCTTCCAGTTGGTGTGGAAAGTTGAAACGAACACGTTGAATGGTGTTCTCAAATTCATCGAGATGATCTTGATGAGGTGTATGTCTTTATTTTGATAATTCTTTCCACATTCTCCAAATTTCAAATGGATTTCCTTTACACATGCCAAATAATCCTCTATTATGTCAAAAGAATGAGGATCGGGAGAGATCAACTCTTTCTCCAAATGCATGGCATGGATTTCATCAAATTTGTTGAGCAACGAATTCAGCTTCTTCCATACTTGATGAAGGTAGTCAATTCCACTGATGTGAAAATGAATATCCCGTGAGATATAGGTTGTGATGACCCCCATAGCCTCATCCTTATTTCCATCAACAATGAACTTTGTCTGATCATCTATTGGATCTGAAATCATAGTCTTCATATATTGTCATAGTCCTTCACTCTTCAGCAGGGTTTCCATGTTTGGTTCCCAATACTACATAATTTGATCCATTCAGAATTATGTCATGGATATTTGAAGCCATATTCAATATCTAGACAAAACATATTTGTTTTCAAGTTACAATCTGCAAACCACCAACCCAAAGTGAATCACACAACAGATTAGACTCAACAAGGTTTGTGGATAACAGGAGAGGTTTCAAACAATCATCTCTCATACCATGTTGGGGATTGTGTGTATCTTGATATGAAACAGATAAACAACACTACATACAATCGAAGAGGAAAATAATATTTTGAAGATCAAAGGTGGTGTCTAAATACATCATTACATCACTTAAGCACAACACATTGTGACTAAAACATCACAATGCATATTGGACATCTTGTACACAAGAATGATATCGTCATACACTTGTTGATAGTGACACATTAGGTTTGTGATTTATAGCGTCAATATCTAACCAACTTCCTCAAAATTGAGAGGATCTTGTCCACATATAACCATCGATTGTTAGAGTTGACTCTGTCAAATCTATGTTGTCTAGTTGGATAAAAAATTATGCTTGACCTAACTGTCCATGCATCCAACTCATAATCAATTTCTCGATTGGTTGATCCTCTAATCGACTGTCTTCGACTTTTGGTCAACTATCCGACCGATAGGCTTGTCGACTACTCGACCGATTGATGTAGATATTTGTTCAATTTCCTGGCCGATTATTTGCATATGTAGGTTGATCGCCCGACCGAATTTTTCTAGATGTAGGTCAACCACTCGACTGACTGATTCTAGGAGAATTTTGATGAACCATCCAAACTTGATGTTCCAACAATTATCCTATTGGAAACCAAATTTGTCTTGGATTATGTAGAAAAAGGAAACCTTTGATGCTACACTTGTGTTAGCAACCATGCTTATTTCACAAATCAGAGAAGTAAATAATTCAGAATAAATGTCAATTAGACTTGTTGTCTGATGAGAGGATGCTCGAGAAATAATGTATGAAGTCTTTCATGCACCTCATAATATTACACACAATATACATGGACTATATGTTCCTTCATCTAATTGAACATCACCTTCTAATCGTAGCAAAATTTGGTCTAATGTTACTGGTAGTGGTACCAAAAGAGTTTGCATGAAAGAACCTCGCATATGATGCATGACACTATTTATGAAAGTGAAGAAATACCTATAGGGATCCAAAGGAAAAACATGCTTCAACATCTTGTCGTGGTACAAGTTGTTCTAGAGAGAACCCTTCTTATCGTCAAAAATGTTTTCATCCCTTATCATTTTACATTTCTAGTGCATAACCATAAGAAAATTGTAATTAAGGAATCATGTTAGGCACATTGAATATAGTATGTCATTAATTAAAATGCTAATATGAATAGTTCACATCAACAACTCTATACTTTAATGCCTCCAAGATGAATTTTTCACTATGTGTTGCTAAGTTCACCTTCATGGCTCCACATGTTTCCCATGAAATATGACAATCTCTCTTCTATGGGGAAAAAACCCATGGTCAAACTAAAACTACCATCATGTGTCTCCTAAGCTAGGAGGTTGGTCTCATGGTAAACTAACCAATGGTATTGGTTAGTTTGGAGGTGGAATTATTACTTGTGTATGAGTTTTCTCTCTTTAGAGAAAGACATTTAAGATCTTTCGAAGATGCTTTGAGAGAACATAATGATGGATATTTTATTTTGATTGTAGAGAATACAATGCAAATATGCTGTAATGTTTGTTATAGTTGACATGTTTTTTTATGTGATACAGAAGTGATGAAATTTATTGTTCAAAAGATTTTCTTTAAGGATATAATGTAATGCAAATATGATGTAATGTTTGTTATAGTTGACATGTTTTTGAATGTGATACATTTATTTCTTTTATAACTAGTGATGCAACTTATTGTGAAAAAAAATTATGTAAAGATATAATGTAATTTCATAGGTTGTTGAACATGATGACCTCAAACAAGGACATGTGATATGTTACATTGTGTTATAATTAATATTTGGTTACATGTTAATAAAGATGGTAGCTTTGAGCATCACACAATTTTGATTTATATTATTATAGTAGTTAAAGTTGATTATGTCAAATATGAAACAAGATTGATTAAAATTGACTATATAAAATATGAATAGGATTGATTAAAATTGGCTATGTCAAATATGAACAAGATTTATTAAAGTTGACTCTGTCAAATAGGAACTAGGTGTATGCTTTGTAAAAGATATATAAAGACATATGCTAGAGAAGTAAAGACATGGATAAGTTTTTGATGCTAATCATCTGAATTATGTGTTTCCTATTTGCAAGTATACTTTTCATTTTATGCATTGTGTTGCTTCTCATTTGGTGCCATATCCTCTTATTAAGGCCTCATCCATACTAGAATTCTAGTTATTTTTTGGCCCACCTACCCACCTAGAATTCTATCATATTCAAAATTGTGTTGATCCTTCTTTGATGATCACTTTTCCACACTATGTGTCTTTACTTTAGGATATGTTTTCTTTTGGCCTGAATGCCCAACTATACTCCTTTTTTACTTCAATTTTAGGTTTCCTTTTTAGGTCCTCAACTCCACCCTAGAATCACACAAGGATTCACTCCCTTAGAAACAATTTACATTAAACAACAAGAGCATAATGTGATTCTAGCTCTTACTTGACTCCTTGACGCAACCAAGATAGCACCTCATTTGGCTCTGGGTTCCTACTTAAGGTTCTCACCTCCACCACAAAATCACAACATAATCCACTCCCTCAACAATGATTTGCATTCAACAACAAATATTTACCTAGTGAGTTCTACAATAGAATTTATTGGCCACCCATAGATTATCAATACCCTTTGGCAATGAAAAATATTTCTCTTTACTTTTTAGCAAGCTATTAGATCTACTACACAACACCTTCTCAAGTTCCACCCTTCCATCCATAACCCTAACATCATGACACATGAATAAAGCATATTTCTCTTTATTTTATAGAAAGATATTAGATCTACTACATAATACCTTCTCAAGTCCCACCCTTCCATCGATAACCCTAACATCATGGCACATGAATCACGTTTTCTCCCCTCCACACAAGCCTTCCTAGAATATCTCCTTGGTTTCATTAACCTTGAGCTTCCAAAAAATTAAAAAAAAAAAAAAAAACTTCTCTCACTTGTGGATTGGTTTCAATATCATATATATAACATCATACTTAGTATAAGTTTTGATCAATGAATCTTAGCTAAATATTTAATCTCTTGCACAACATTTTGTCTCCTTCATTGCTGCCAAAAAATCACCCCCAAGCCTACAACCCTACCATAATCATTGATGATATATCTCATGACAACACTATATTGCCTTATCCCTTCCCTTTTCCTACCAATTATCAACACCCTCCATGTCTCAATTCCCTTATTCCAGTTGGATGCATCAATATCTAGTCTATTCCCATTATCCCAGTTCCTTTTGAGTGGTAGGTGGATGTTATTAATCATATCAATGGTAGTGTTCAATTTCATCCTAAATTCATTTATCTTAAATCAACCCAAAACATATGTGCACCCAACACATTGGATCAGGTCCCATGTCTAGTTCCAAAATTCCCTGGCTCATAGTCAAACAACCACATAGTATCGCCTAGTTCTCCTCCACCTTCTAGTGGAAGTGATGAGCCCTATTCTTGGTATTCTTATTATGCAACTTACTCAATTTGTCCCATACAGTTTTTGGAACAAGGAAACATCATATCTTAAGAACTTGAGGAGGGATACTACCACATTAACGAGACTAACACCTTTGAGACCACTGAGATGCCACCTTTCCATGTAACATAAGAAGAGTCAATCTCATATATTGACATGGTTGGTTAGGTGTAAGAAGCAACCTCTGATCCAAATGGTGTATCTGATATTCCAATATGTGACAATGTGCCTATTCCCTTTTTAGTTGATATTAAAACACCACGTGAATGTCAATTGGGTTTAGCTAAGGTGTTTTGGAGGAATGATTGTTATCTTCCCCACCTAGGTTCAATTCTTGCAAGTGACATGTTGAGCTCTTAATGAGTATATTGTTGTAATGTCTTTGAGCCTTGCTCCCTATAGTAACTAGGGCTTACCTTGGGTACCATCCTCAAAATGAGGGGAAGTACTTGGGGGTTTTGATCGAGTAGTGTAACCTAGAAAAAATAACACCACATTAATTTCTAACCCTTGATAGCTCAAATCTTGGTATTCAGATAAATATTGGAAAATATTTCGGGTTACATGACTCATTGAGACCTTTTTTGAATTGACATCACATCATGGGGTCCCATTTGATAACTTCCCACATTACTAGAGTGCACACATAGAGCGTGTGTTGATTGCATCAACCTTTATACATTTGAAGTGGAAATAATTCACTAACATTGCAATGGAGATGCCTCTTGGCCACAATGGCCACCCCATAGTATTGTTGTCTAACCTTATAGGTTCCACAATCTATCAAGAGATGCCAATTAAGGTTTTATCTTGTCATTTTGATACAAAATTTCTTATTGTTGATAGTCGTTCAATTCCCTTACACTCATCAATGATGGATGTAGAATTTTTAAATAACAGCTTTAGATCAACAAGTAAATGCATCCACATATAGAAAAACCCTATACCTAGTGCTATTTTTCCCTAAAAATTGGGCCTTCCCTAAGCTACATACATCATGTTAAAGAAAATAGTGATAATGAATTACATGCAGTGTTGTGTTAATCCTGTAGTGGAGTTATTGGGCATGGGGTAGCTCTAGTTGATGTAACATTTAGTGTGAACGAATTGAATGTATTTATTACTTTTTGCGAAGGGTGTAAAGCTAATATTCATACACTTTAAAAAAAAATGAGTGTGACTATCCTATTGGCAACCAAATTTGGCTTGGATTATGTGGAAAATGAAACCTTTGATGTTTCACTTGTGTTAGAAACCATACTCATTTCACAAATTAGAGAAGTAAATAATTCATAACAAACGCAAGTAAAGTTGGGCCTGTTGTCTCATGAGAGGATTATCAAGAAAGAATGTATGAATTATTTTGTACACTTCATAATATTGCACACAATAAAAATTGACTAATGTGCCTTCATGTATTTGAACACCGCCTTCTAATCATATAAACATTTGGTCTAATGTTACTAGTAGTGGTACCAAAAGAGTTCGCATGGAAGCACCTAGTTGAGATATGATGCAGAACAATGTTTATGAAAGTGAATAAATACCTATAGTAAAAACATGCTTCAATATCTTGCTAAGGGACGAGTTGTGCAAGAGAGAACCCTTCCCATATCATTTCACATTTCTAGTGCATAATCATAAGAATGGCATACACACAAAACAAAAAATCTCGTAAAATAAAGGCATACACACTTCTCTTCAAGCATAGTAGTGTATACAATACAAAACGTGCTCCTTTTCTTCACCAAAATCATTTATACATTCTATAACATGTTTTCCTACGTTGAAAAAATTTGGAATTGAAGGGATTTTAAGGGGGGGATTTTCTAGGTTTTATCAGGGTGATTGAGGAGGAAATATATGCTTGCTTAGGCAATGTTTTACTCTCTTATTAATTGTCTTGAGCCATTTTCTTGATTCATTAGAAGTCATAATTTGATCTAAAATAAATTCCAGAAGGAGCAAACCTTGGGAATTTTCCTTTTGGGTCTTGAAATTTACCTACCTAAAGAAAATCATCGCTTTCTACAAGTTTGAATAAATTTTATATGAATGTTATCATTATGATGTGATTTATTACCATGTTTTGATGCATGAGAAATATATGCAATTAAGTACATACATACTCTTGAATCTCTTTAAAACCTTGTCTCATTATTCCAAATTGATTGGTTGCCATGATTTTATTTCACCCCGAGCATAGGTATGCCCACCTCAGTGAGACAAATTATTATTTTGCAGATGACACCTTCTGAACTCTGGTCCTTGGGCTCACTCGCTTCATACGTTAGTGAATATTTGTAATGTATTTCGGTCATTAGATGCTCTTCTGACCTCACACATTAGGGGGCATCTGTTATAACCCTAAATTTCACCAAACATGCATACCTGCCATCAGGCCACCTTACTTGCTATCTTTTCCAAGCCATCACTGAACAACTCTTCTAAAACACCATTTTTTTGAAGGTGTACGCACCCTACACCACTACTGCCCACATACACATGATTGTTGCAACACTACATCCCACGTACACTCACAAAAAGCGCAAAAAATGAAAATTTCAAAGGGATACGAGTTTTTGGGTCATTACCTAACCATTTGACCACCCATAGCCAGTCACCCCAACAGTTACTATCTTTTTGGCCTATAAAAGAAGTTGTTGGGGTCCCATTCCAAAGAGAAGCATGAAAGCATAGAAACTCTGCCCATTTCAATATTCCCCCTTTGCCCCAATATTTTGCAACCACATTGTGAGTTTGAGCCAGAATTCCTTTTTTCCTTCATTGCAAACCCTTGTCATTTCCCTAGAGAGAACTGAAGAGGATAAGAATACGTGGAAGCAGTTGGTGCATGGTGAAGAGGATCCCAGGACCGATTTCAAGGAGCAGTGGTCGGTCTCATATTGTAAACGAATTTTGTGAGATTAATATAAAGAAATACTTTTTTTGTCTCGCCAAATGATGTCTTAAATATTTACGATTTGTTTACATTCTTTGTTACGATGTCTAAAGTCTTCTACTTTTAACCAATAGAATGCATGCTTGTAGTTTCTTGTTTGTCTTTTGGTGAATGCAGTTTGGCCTTGGGAGGATATCTGCAGTCGAAAAACAACTGAGCACAAAGGGATCGACATCGGACACAGAGCTTAAGGTATGCCCATCGGATCCCTATACTTTGTCTTTTATGTATGATTGTGGGGTAATGTCGGGATAGTTGTTAAAAGTAGAAGACTTTAGATGGTTAGCTCTGCCTGCACTTTAGAACCTTGGTGTAGTCCATAGAGGGTTTTTCCACTATAGCAGAATTGGCAACCATACTGGGGAAACCTCTAGGGCTTTTTAGGAATATTCTTTTGGGTGCTTTAATTGGTTTAACTACCTTTTTGAGTTTCTGTAAGTGTTTGAGTCTTTAAGGGATTATAGTCTTCAATACCAGTACTCCCTACCTGGTTTTCTTGACTGTTGGTTTTCATGTTCTTGAGAAGTTACAGAAGTGTACGCGGCCTGTAGTGGGCCTGTACGCGTACATACGCACCCTGCCTTTGGACAGCCCGCGTACATACACAGGCTGTTGAAGTGTTAGTAGCGTGCTTGTGTTGAGAAAAAAAAGTTTAAAGAAGAGGTTTTCATCCTCTTCCCTGTCAGAAGTCACACTTCTTAGGGGTTTTCTTGATCTATCTCTGGTCTCTGTTATAGCAGTCTGTAGCCTAGGTCTGACCTCAGCATAGATTTCTTTTTATCAAAGATTTCTTGTGTTTTCTTCATTAGGGTTTTTAGATAAGTTTGTGAGTCTGTTATGATATACCTATTTGGTATTGTCAGTGACTCCCTGCGATCTGCGATAGGCCAGAAGTCATTTCTTGATATTGACTTGTCGTCATTTTTTCCTTTTTTGATTTAGAAGAAAAGAAAAGAATTCATTTTCAAATTTCTTGTTTTGAAGTAGTTCAGGTTAGTTTATTTATTTACCAAGGAAAAAGAAAGTTTTCTTAAGTTCTTTACTTGAATACTTAGGACATTAAGTAGCTCGTAGTCGAAGGAAATCTTGTTTTAAGTTTTTTTCTTTTCAAAGATCTGAGAAAAGTAGTTACGAAAAGTTTGGTGAAAGAGTTTAATTTGGCAAATATTTATTTGTGAAGAAGGAGTAGTTTGTTTTCAGTTTCATCTTATGCTCTTCTCTTTCGTCTCTTAAAGAACATCACTGGTTTCACTTCCATTCCCTTTGACTTAAGAAAGCCACTAAAATTAACGCTTAATTAAAAGTTATTAGACTTTGTGTTTGAAGCGTCCATCAATTTAGTCTAGGCTAGAGCCTTGATTTGGGATTGGAGAGGAAACTCTTCAAGGCTACAAAAACAAACAGAAGTGTCTGTCCTATTGAGTGCTTGAAAGCCCAATAAACGTGAAAGTTATCCAGGAACCCCCTCTAACACAGGGGCTAAACACGAGGTTGTGTGTGGAAAGGTAGTGGAGATAACCCTTCCAAAGCGGGATCAAGCGTAGTGGGGAACTCATATAGAGGGCTTGTCTTGGGATTCCATTGATCGCATTTGCCACAGAGCTTTGTGGGTCTCGAATCCATTCGAGGTCCTTAGTCATCTTCCGGAACACTTTTTTTTGATACCCTTGATAGGTTTCAGGCTAGATACCCTACTCATTGTTGTCCACCTGACTATCAACTGTACCCTCCTGGTGGTCGTTCCCGCACTGGAAACCTAGTTGCCTTTATCTTAGTGACTTACACAGGTGACTGTAGGGGTATACCGCGGTACCTAGGGCAGACATCGGGCCAATATTTGCAGAGTATACCCGAAGGGTGCTTCCATATTTGACTTGCACTTGCACTGTTAAGTTTATCTAGTGTTGGTTGGTGTAACTGTTCTTCCAACTAGCTAGTGATCTGCTTGTCTTGTCTCATAGGAGATTTTTCTAGTGTGTGTTAGTCTTTAATGTTAATAGAAATCCCTAGTGTTTAATTTATCTTCTCACACCATGGAGGATCAGGAGCTCCACCAGTCGCAGAGGCTTCTTGGCCTGCCTCCATTCAATCTGGATCCACCCCCGCCACCACTAAGGTGAAGACTAGACCAGCAAGGGTATTTTGAGGTGACCGGGCCACAGGAAAATGAGCCCAACCCATCTCCAAGAGGAGAACATTTGATTCCATAGGAACCAACCATTTCTGACATCGAAGCGGAAGCTCTTGGTCTGTATAACCCTCTGATCATTGAACTATCAACACCCATCGTCATACAGGTTAAACCTTATGAAGTCAGGTAGTGTCATAAGAAATGATGGAGACAAATGTTGCTACTTCTTTAAGGAATCCTCATATTCCCTCTACGACTGTCACTACAGGGGGTTTTCCACCTCCTAACCAACCGTTGTCGGTCTGGACCACTATGGTCTCAACCGCTTCTACCTCGAGAAATGGTCTAATTCCGTCTATGGTGACGATCACTACTCCTTTCACCCAGAGTGTGACAGGCCCTCCATTCTCATATGGGATGCCTGGCTTCGATATGAACTCTGTCCTTTCCTACTCCACTCTACAGACTTTAGGTCTAAGGGAAGGGAGCTCAAACGCTTCTCTGCAAGGATCCATGGGGGGAACTTCATCTCCCTATAACACTTTCCCTTATGGAAGGGGTCATATACCCCCTTCATCCCCTTTGCTTGGTGGTGCTCACCAGCACTCCGTCGGGCCGAACATAAACTATAGTTTGTTTGGAGCAGGTAGTCAAGAACTTCCTTATTATAGCATGTCGGTAGGTTCTATATCGTTCTATTTGTTCAGCACATTTGCTAACAATGCATTCTCGTCATTTTCTATCTCGGTTAGGGGCAACCCCAGTTATGGACAACAAAATCCTATGCAGGGTACTATTCCTACACAGGGGGAAAACTTAGGAATTCCTTCCTCACAAGGACTTTGGAATCCGTGGCAAGGATCAGTTCCCTCATCAAAGATGTCGACTAGCGGAAACCCCTTCCATAGCCAATGGAACCTTGGGCAAGGCTCAAGATCTATGCCCGTTGGATCGGTAGGGGGAAACCCTTCCCAAAATCCTTGGAATGCGACACAAGCCCAACCTTTTACGTCCTATTACGAGAGTCAGCCGATGACGTCTCAACAAGCGCATAATCCATACGCTGGTCACATCCATGGTTATTAACATAACTCTAGCCAGTAACCTAACTTTTCCTGGCAACCTGGTGCCAGCCAAACTCCAGGCTCCTTTTTCCCTGGTTATAATCAACAACCCAAATTACCATTTCTGGCAAATTTTCACTTGCTAGACTTGATAAGGTTATTAAATGACCTCATCTGTCACGATCCGTGTTGTCCTCCCATGCCAACCAAGTTGCCTTCGGACATTCCAAAGTTCGAAGCTAAGACTAATGAAGATCCGGGCGATCATGTGACTACCTTCCATTTATGGTGCTCGTCCAACTCTTTGAGAGATGACTCCATCCAATTGTGTTTGTTTCAATACACTCTCATCAAGAGTGCTGCGAAATGGTACATCGAGCTTGACCACTCAATATACTCTACTTTTGGAAAATTAGCAATGGCTTTCTTAAACCATTTTCAATTACCTGTGAGATATGATGTCGGCACTGAGTTGTTAGCCAACTTTGAGCAGACAAAGGAGAACCATATCTCAAATCACATCCGAGAATGGAGATGCTGGAAGAGTTTGATAAAATTACCATTCCCACCAGCATTCCTGCTTGAGTGGTTCCTTAATTCTTTGGTACCACAGTTATCTAAAGACATCGCAACGTCAGGGGTCTTTTCAGAAAAAGAAGTGATAATGAGAGCTCAATAGCTAGAGTTGATTTACTCTCAGTCTGGTTTAATTTACAAAGTTTTTCCATATGCACCACGGTCGATACTTGACAATACTAGACATAGATCTAGACCACATGTCGATGGTATTGTTGGTTCAGCGCAAACGAAGCCTGTTGATTAGTTGTCGAATCAATTGTAGTAATTGTCAATACAATAGACAGTGGCCAACCAGACCATTGGTTTAGCTGCTCCCCCTACTCAAACGTCAGATGTACATAGTGTGTAATCGACAAACCCGAAGGCCACCTAGCAGCCTAACAGAAAGAAGAAGAAGGGAAAGAAGGGTAAGGGGGATAAGAAACCTACCAATAATGTTGGTGGGGGCAACACAGAAAAGAAGAAGTTGAAGTATCTGTGTAATCTTTGCACAGAAGACCATCTAACTCACTAGTTCCCTCGGATTGTGGAGGCCTAGAAGTTATTGGCACAGTAGAAACCTTCCATGTTAACGAACCCATTTCCACATGGGCAAAATTTAACTCAATCCTCTTCAACCACAGAAGGGGGTATTCAAGAACCCCCTCCATCTTCGAGTAATCCTTCTTCTGCGAATGTGTAGATGATGAAAGGTAGTGTTGATATAGCAACTATGACACACGACTACAAAATTCCAAACACCTCTGAGAAGGGTAAAGAATTCAAAAACCCACCTCTTACTCTCCAGATTGAGAAGACATCAGGTGAAATAATGACACGTGTCCCAAAATGTGCATTCAAGAAAGCTTCCCACAATCCAAACGCAAGGGCCACCTAGAACTACTCTATGGTGGAGGATTTGTCTCAAACCCCTTGTGCAATGTCTTCTTTGGAAGTCCTCTAGAGTTGTCCTTCCCAGAGAAAGGCTCTGTTAGCTGCCTTAGGATCTGTTGAGACTTGTAATCCGAGAACGATCATGCTTGATACGATTGACTTAAAACCTTGTCTCCCTTACCATGTGGCTTTTCAGATAGTAGTGGCTTAAACCATGAAAACTTTTACTCAGAACATTTTCCGCACGGTGGCTGATGAGGGCACCTCGACATGTGTGATGTCTTTGGCGTGTTGGAAGGCCATTGGCCAACCCATTTTTTCTTTGTCACCTACTCTTCTTACCGATTTTGACGCTCGTTCATTCCAACCACATGGAATCATCCCCTCTTTCCTCATGCAGTTAGGGGGGAATATCATGTGCATCGAGGTTGAAGTGGTCGATGTGTCTCTTGACTACAATCTCTTGTTAGGAAGGAGTTGAACCTATGCTATGCAAGCAGTGGTCATGACAATTTTTTGAGTCTTTTTGTTTCCACACAAGGTTCGAATCGTGTCAATTGATCAGTTATCCTTCTCTCATCTTGACCCTTCATCGATGGTATACACAGTCCCAATGATTGATAACCCTCAGCCCAACATCGTCAACGTAGGGGTTGGTTTGTGCCCACCTTTGATTTGTACTTTCGATTAACCGTCTCTGACCAGCAATGTCAAGTACAAATCGACTGTCCCCGACCAACCTAGGGCTGAAATCTTTCAAATCTCGTCATTTCGCATGAATTACTTTAATGATCCGTGGACTCTTCCTTCCCCATCAGCCACGATGGAAGGGAAGGGGCACCATAGCATGTCCATGCCTTTGTTCATGGCAGAAGTTGTGTACTCTATAGTCCAACAAGATTTCGTCGACCCCGATCTGACTCCCACACAGGAGTTAGATCTGGTTCTCGAGCCTATTTGGGCTCAAGGTTCCCTCGCCAATATTGATTCTTTAAACTTAGTCTTACCCTCAAACGAGGCGATTATTGAGGCAATGACTAGTCCAGACATACCCTGGGATGATCTCCATCATAGATATTATTTCCTCCCAGAGTTAATAAGAATTGAAGCAGTTGAATTCACTCTAACTATGACTGGAGATAGGGCTTGTCCTATCAATCCTTTGGCTATGCACGTTAATCACATTGAAGGAAATATGGAAACCATCACTAAAATGATACCTATTGATATCTCCAAAACCCCTGGCATTGTGGAGAATTTCTTCATCGGAGCGGACTGCTCTCTCGAGGAGATTCAAATCTACAAGGATTTATTTAAAGAATTATGCAACGTGTTTTCCTGGTCTTACGAGGAAATTCTAGGCATATATCCAAGAATCGTTGAACATGAAATCAAGACATATCCTAACGTTAAGACAGTCTGGAAAAAGCTTCATCCAATTAATCCTAGGAAAGCAACAGCTATTAAGGCTGAAGTAGAGAAACTACTCAAAGTTGGTTTCATCTACCCCGTTCAATTGAATCAATGGGTGTCAAATCCCATGCTAGTCAACAAAAAATAGGGTACAATTCGCGTATGTATGGACTTCGGTGATTTGAACAAGGCATGTCCAAAGGATAATTTCCCCATGCCATTTATTAACCAGATTGTCGATGAATGCGCAGGTTGCGAGGCCTTTTCTTTCATGGATGGTTTTTTGGGATACAATCAAATACAGATCAAACCCGAAGACCAACACAAAACCATTTTCATTTGTCCATGGCGTACAGTCGCTTATCGAAAGATGCCTTTTGGTCTAAACAATGTTGGAGCTACATTTCAGCGGGTCATGTCTTTTGCTTTCCACGATCTCAAACACATAGTCGAGGCTTATCTTGATGATTTAGCATCACGATCTCATAAGAGAGTTAATCATCCCACACACCTCCGACTCATCTTTAAGCAATGTCGCTACTACCAGATTCACTTGAATCCAAACAAATGCAGTTTTTGCATAACGTCAGGTCGTCTGCTAGGTTTCATAGTTTCAACAACAGTGATCATGGTCGATCCTCTAAAGGTTGAGGCGATAGTTCAATTGCCTCCCCCGTGCACAGACCCTCAGCTTCAGAGTTTACAGGGAAAAGAGAACTTTTTATGGCGTTTCATCGCAAACTATGTTGAGATCACAAAGGGTTCCATGCACTTACTAAAGAAGGACGTTCCTTTTCATTGGGATGAAGCTGCTCAGTGCTCTTTCAAAGCGTTGAAACGCGCCCTCACGTCTGCCCCTCTGCTTCGGCCACCCAATTATAATAAAGATTTCTTGTTATACTTGGCCGCTACAGAGTCGACCATCGGTATGGTCTTGGTTCAGGAGGATGATTTTCTCTCAGAATACGTGATTTATTACCTGAGTTGAGGTCTGGTTGGACCAGAACTCAATTATTCCCACATTGAAAAACTTATGTTGGCGGCAGTTCATGATGTCCAACGGTTTCGTTGTTACATATTATTTCGCAAGACCATCATCATTATCGTTGTGAATTTGTTTCAATACATGTTGACACGACGTGTAATCGACGGAAAGATCAGTAGATTGATATTTATCCTCCAGTAATTCGACTTGGATTTTGTTTCGGTGAAATCCAAAAATTCGTTGGTCTTCGCGAAACTCATTTCAGAAATTCGATCGAATCAGGTGATGTTATACCCAAGGAGTCACCTATCAAAGGAGACATGATTTTGATCGCGTCTTTGGACCCCTGGTATGGAGATATACTATTCTATCTCCAGAATTTGAAGTTCCCCACCTCTGATTCTCGTGATGAGCGTTGTCGTATATTCCATCGGGCCAAGAACTATCTCATACTTGAGGACACTCTGTATCATCGAGGTGTAGATTGCATCCTTCGTCAGTGTCTCACTCATGAATAAGCAAAAATCGTGCTCAACGATTGCCACACTAGAGCATGTGATGGTCATCTGTCTGGGTTGGAAACAACCCAAAAGATTCTACGAGCCGGTTACTTTTGGCTGACATTAATCAAAGATTATGTTGAATTGGTCAAGAAGTGCCACCCGTGTCAAGTATTCTCTCGGAAGATGAGGGCACACCCCGCTCCCATGTTTCTCGTCATCACAATTGGTACCTTCACCAAGTGGGGGATTGATTACGCTACATGCAACCCCCTACAGCATGAGGGAACTGTTATATCATCATAGCAGTAGACTACTTCACGAAGTGGGTCGAGGCTATGCCAATGTTTAAAGATGATGGAAAGACAATAACTCTCTTTTTGTTTAACCAAATAATATCAAGGTTTGGCATCCCGAGAGAGATTTTCATTGACCATGGAAGTCACTTTTAGAATAAAATGATGTCTAAGTTAACTTCAAATCTTGGGTTTAGGAAAGAACATTTGTCACCCTACTACCCACAAGAGAATAGTTAGGTGAAAGCTGTGAATAAGTCCCTTAAAACTATTCTACAATGAACGATCAATCCAGCCAAGTCAAATTGGCATTTGATGTTGTACTCCACATTATGGGCCTACTGAACGTCTGTTAAGACTACAACCGGTTTCTCATCTTTTCAGCTTGTTTATGGGTTGGAAGCAGTCTTGCCTATAGAGTGCCAGATCCTGTCTCTAAAGTTGGTAGTATAGTTATTGCCAAACACTTCACCGCTTGAAGAACATTAATTGTATCTCGAGCAGTGTTGTGATGCAGCCTTGGCTAATGAGGCTCACAAACAAAAGGTCAAGTGTCAGTATGATAGGTCAATTCGTCCTTGGATTTTCTCTAAAGGTGACCTTGTCTTGGTCTACGACCAAGATAAGGATCCCCTGGGGGCAGGAAAGTTCAAACCCATGTGGTTTGGACCTTTCATCATGACGGAGGTTCTAAAGAAGGGTGTTTATCATCTGGTGCACTTTGAGTGAAATGCTTTGGCGAAGCCTAGAACTAGGCTCTACCTCAAGAATTATTACTTGTAGGTGGGTCGCCTTGGGTGACTTATTGTACATATGTATAGTTCTTATAAATTTTTCTCTTTTAGTTTTTGTCTTTTTGGTTTTATGGACGTGTCATTTTTTGATGTCATATTTTTCACTGTAGCAGATGTCAAGTGAATCAGAGGTGTTCATTGGGTTTGCGGACGACGCTAGCCAGCACACTCGGAGGCTTGCTTCCGCAGCTTGGGTGATTTTTACACCTCAGGGCCAGTTTCTATCTTCAAGAGGTATATGTTTAGGTGACGCCACAAACAATGTCGTCGAATACAACACAGTCTTAGAGTTGCTTCGTGTTTCTTTTTCCCATGGTATCTCTCACCTCCGGGTCTACTTAGACGCTCAACTGGTTGTGTCCCAGTTAAATGGGGTTTACCACATTTACGATCCTAATCTACACCGATGGTTCCTTAGGGTACATCTCTTAGAACGAAGCTTTGATTACATTACGTATATCCATGTTCCTAGGAGATTGAATCAAATCACAGATACTCTAGCTAATCATGTATTAGATTGGCATATTGCACACATATAAGAAAAAGCACACACACGAACATGTAAATACATTTGTAAAATAAATGTAATCCATAAGACGTAAAAATATGTAAATACACACACACACACACACACACACATATATATATATATATATATATATCAAAAATATTAGAGTACATAGGTGGGTGCAAGCACCTCAAAAATATGTCCAATAAGAGTCACGGGGCTTATTCCCTCAAAAATATACAAAAGGTGCCTCAAGACATAAGTATTCTAGCCTAGCTAAGGGCATGGCATGTTGGACCTACC
>JASDQU010750695.1:20011-36133 GCA_032191745.1 Picea mariana
TTAGAGTACATAGGTGGGTGCAAGCACCTCAAAAATATGTCCAATAAGAGTCACGGGGCTTATTCCCTCAAAAATATACAAAAGGTGCCTCAAGACATAAGTATTCTAGCCTAGCTAAGGGCATGGCATGTTGGACCTACCATAATGAACAATGGAATTTTTCAAACGCTGGAAGAGCTGCACCTAGTTTTGTGGTACCACAACTACGTGAGGTTGCATCACTGGTGGAAGATCCTCAATTTCCATAGGGAATGCGCGAGTGAGCACGGTGAGGTTTTGCTCCACCCGTCTCAATACTCTCTTAGCCTCTCTGGCTGGAGGCCCCCCTGCTATTGCTACTAGTCCGGCGGCTGCGGCTGGTCCAGCCTCTAGTCAAGGACATCACCTAGTCCTCAAGAAGTCTGTTGGATGCACTGGTCCCACATCTATACATAACAAATACATAAGTGTCATATAATCTAGTATATAAAAAAAAAAAACGATATATATAAAAAGAAATAAAAAGTAAATAGCTCTGAAAAACAAACTTACCCATCTCTCCTCGCTCCGCTCCTGGAGGTACAGGCATGTCAGGATCTCTAGAAAATTTGATCCTGGCATAGGGGTAGTCCTCTATTGTCGGAATATGTCTTGCCCACCAGTCAAAAAACTTATCATCGAAGGCCTCTACGGTCCTCCCTCCCCCTTGTCATGGCATCAACACCACCCACCTTCATAATGCTAGGAGAGAGGCCATGTGCCCTCGTATCGTCTCTCGCAGACTAAGACTGGGTACCCTCTCAAAGAAAAAGGAACACAGAACAATCCTGAATCCAAAGTTTTTGTTCTCCTGTATTCGACACTCTATTAGTTGTCTCTTCATGCAATCTAGCATGGTTGTACTCCAGTCGAAAATCCGTGCATTCAAGCATTGCACCACACAATGCATGTGCGCCCAGGAGGCCTGATGTAACATCATAGATCCAGTGATCTGCCCAATGAGTAACACTATCACTTTCAGCGAAAGATTCCTGATCTTGTTTATCAGCACTTGCGAACCCACTTTCTCAGTACCAACCTCGCAATGGAGTCCAATCAACTCCTCAATGTTGTGAGGCCCAAGGGGAAAGGTACACAAGTTGACTAGATCCCCTCTCCTCGAGAAACCAATCAGGAAGTAAATATCTTCAGTCGTTGGAGTCAACGACTGCCCCTCAAGCATAAATGCCTCAACGTTAGGATGTCATTGATCTATCAAAGCATTCAACAACCTGGGTTGTGCCCTCATGAACGAACACTAGAAGAATTCCAACAACCCACATTGCGCTAATACAGTGATAGCAGCGGGGTCTTGTGAGACCAAAAAATCAATGTCTTCATACTCCCTCTCTCTCCAATGGACATACATCCTGCAAAATGACAAGTTCATGGGGAGTTAATTCTTTCTTTTTCATTATTATTTTTTTCACATATTAGAGGGTGTACGTGGGCTGTAATGGACACAGTCGTGTATGCACGCGTGTAGATCATTTTTTTCATGCAAGCATACGCGGGCTATCCTAAGATATCCTGCATACACGTAGGGACGACCTTTTTAAAGGTTAGCGCCCCCCAAAAAAACAAAAGGAAATGCAAAAAAGAAGAATGGAAATGCAGGAGGGGCTAGTATGTACTTACTTGGTCCAAGCGGAAGTTTGTTTCATCCACTGACCTGAAATCAACTCTTTTGGAAAAGGCTAGTTTTTGAATTTTTTGTCAATTCTCAATTTACAATGGTGATAATGAGCTACCAGCTTTTATTTATAGACTTTTTGGCCCCTTTTTGTCATTTTTTTGAACCCTTTTGTCATTTTTTCTAGCCTGAAAATCATTTAGTGTGGTTCTTGAGTTTCTTTTGGGATGTTACGATACATTTTACTTTTGGTTCAGTGACCTTTTTTGAGAGTTGGGGCATTTTTAAGGTCCTTTGGTGAAAATTCCTTTTTCCAAATTTGTGCATTTAAGATAGGATTCCACCTCTACTTGTTGCACCTCGTTGTCTTTTTTCTCTTTGCCATAGGATCGATCCCATCGAATTGCGACACAGAACCCTCACTCCTACTCTAGAAGTGTTGTAATTTAGTGGTAGAGCATACCTTCACATGGATGCCCTAGGTAGATCATGGTTGCATTTTGGTGTCCATGTCATTGCTAATGATTTTAGGCTTGAGAGTCCTTTTAGTCATATCTTGATTATGAGTTCGGGCCTTCACATGTCTGATATGTTGTCACTCTTGGTTTCACCCTCGAGACTCCCAAAACAATGGGTCTTCTTTTAAGCCCTTTTCAGACCCTCTAAACATGAAAAAATTGTCGAGTGATCTTGTTTCCCTTCACGCTCGCCAAACTAAAATCCGAAGGCACGTTTGTTTGGTGGTAGTTTACCCCTTTTTTAGTCTGGATGGTCAAATGTACGAACAAAGGTATACTCTAGGATATTTGGTTCTCTAGAAGATTATTCTCAGGTATAAATTTAACCCTTTTTCAGGCCTGGGGGACTAAATTTACGAAAAAGGAACCCCCACGGAGTCCATAGTTTAGCTCTTTTCAGACTCCCTAAAATTGAAAAGATTGTCGAGTGATTTTGTTTCTTCACACTCGTTAAATTGGTCAAGAAGAACATCCCTTACAGAGTCCATAGTTAATATTTTTTCAAACTCCTTAAATATGAAAAAATTGTCGAGTGATCTTGTCTTTGTCACACTCGTTAAAATAATATTGAACTGACTAGACTACCTTCGAAAAAGGTACCCCAGTGGAGTCTCCTTTTACACTTTTTCAGACTCTCTAAAAATGAAAAAATGTCGAGCTTACCTTCTCTAGGCTCGTTAAAATTACATCGAAGGACGTTATCATTGTGTATTATTAATGGCATTTGCATCCCTGTGTCTTTGGCCTAATGTCGGCTCGATTTTTCTCTCAACCGAACCATCTGAAGCATGCCTTATATGCAAGCCTTGTAGCACTTTGCCTCTGCGTCTTGACACCTTGACCCATGGAGGATTTTTCTCAAGTGTCCTTTTCCTGCATATGTCCCCTTGCTATGAGCATTAGTGTGTTCCTTGCACTTGGAACTCATATGTCTGCAACACTCGTTCCTCCTTTGTAACGTAGCATTCTTTTATTATTTTTCAAGCTTTCCAAAATTATTGAAAAAGACAAAAAAAATCAAATATACCCCAAAAAGAGGAAGGGAAAAGTATTTTCTTTTGTTGATAGCACAATGAGTCGCCCTTAGACCAAGCAAGTCCTTTTGTTTGTTCATAAATCTCTAGATTCAATGTGACCTTCGGAATTTGTTCTCGCTACGTAGAGTTGTGTCCTCCTCCATTTAGTTATCCTTCCAAACATATGGAGAGGTCGCGTTGCCTCCTGCATCGTGAACTTATGTCAATGCCATGCTCCCTGAGTCTCATCATTCATCATGATTATGTCCAAGGGAAATTTTACTAAACTTGAGTCGGCCCTTTTGCAGTTTGTCTCTTGTCCTCATGCCCAGCCACCCCGAAACACCAATCAAGTCCTTGTTCAAAATCAATGAAGTTCTCTACCTGATCACCGAGATCCTCTTGTCTATTCTCGACAAGTCATCAAATACCTCTGGGTAGTGAATTCGTACACTGATATTACACTCCTACCTGAGTTTTGAATATTTTCAAGTGGTTGCTTGAGATCTGAAGACCTCATCTCCAGTCATCAGGTGTCATTAGCTTCTTAAAGATGAATACTATACATGTATATCTTTTGATATTGAGATGTAGATCCGTTGTGTATTGCTCGTGGCTACACTTTATATAGTTATATGACATGGATCTGCAATGTAGTTGATTGGTAGCTATGATTTTATTTCATCCTGAGCATGGGTATGCCTTCCTCAATGAGACAAATTATTATTTTGCAGATGGCACCTCCTGAACTCTGGTCCCTGGGCTCACTCGCTTCGTACATTGGTGAATATTTGTAATGTATTTCGGCCATCAGATGATCTTTTGACCTCACACATTAGGGGGCATCTGTCATAACCCTAAATTGCACTAGACATTCATACCTAGCATCAGGCCATCCTACTGGTTATCTTTGCCAAGCCATCACTGAACAACTCTTCTAAAAAACCATTTTTTTGAAGGTGTACGCGCCTTGCACCACTACTGCCTGCGTACACATGCTTTTTGCACCACTACAGCCCGCGTACACTCACAAAAAGTGCAAAAAATGAAAATTGCAAAGGGATACGAGTTTTCGAGCCGTTACCTAACCATTTGACCGCCCATAGCTAGTCACCCCAACCATTTCTATCTTTTTGGCCTATAAAAGAAGGTGTTGGGGTTCCATTCCAAAGAGAAGCATGAGAGCATATAAACTCTACCCATTTCAGTATTCCCCCTTTGCCCCAATATTTTTCAACCACATTATGAGTTTGAGCCATAATTCCTTTTTTCCTCCATTACAAACCCTTGCCATTTCCCTAGAGAGAACTGAAGAGGAGAAGAATATGTGGAAGCAATTGGTGCATGGTGAAGAGGATCCCAAGACAGAGTTCGAGGAGCAGTGGTCGGTCTCATATTGTAAACGAATTTTGTGAGATTAATATAAAGAAATACTTTTTCCATCCCGCCAAATGATGTCTTAAATATTTACGATTTGTTTACATTCTTTGTTATGATGTCTAACCCCCTAATCCATATATAGAATGCATGCTTGTACTTTCTTTTTTGCCTTTTGGTGAATGCAGGTTGGCCTTGGGAGGAGATCTGCGGTTGAGAAACAACTGAGCGCAAAGGGATCGACCTCATACGTGGAGTTTAAGGTATGCCTATCAGATCCCTATACTTTGTCTTTTATGTATTATTGTGGGGTAATGTCGGGATATTTGTTAAAAGTAGGAGACTTTAGAAGGTTAGCTCTGCCTGCACTTTAGAACCCTGGTGTAGTTCATAAGGGGTTTTCCCGCTATAGCAAATTAGCCTCCAAAGAATCTTGGATCCCAAGGCGATAAGAGCAAGATCCTTAATCCCTATTCCATTGTTTTCTCTCGGTGATTTGGCTATGTTCTATTAACCGAGTGGATTATTTTATTGTTATATCAACCTCCTTGCCACAAGAATTGCCTAAGTTTTTTTAGCAATGGACAACTTGATTTTAGCAAGGGATAATAGAGAGTAAAATTGAAAAATTGGGAGGGAAGACAAGAAGGATTTTATGAGGATCACTCAACCTCTGGGACTAAGTCATTGAGATCCACACTGTGAAAAAATTCTCTTAATGTTATATAGAATATGTAACCACATAGAAGAGGGAAGGGATTTAAGGTTGATTGGAATTCTCAAGTACCTGAAGGATTTCTATTTGTCAATAAATGAAAATTGCATAACTCTTATATTCCAGCTTAGGCAACTTTTGAGCACTTACATTCGAGGAATATAATCGGTTTTTAGTTTTGTTGATTTGGCCCTCGGATTCTCTTGTGAAATCATCCAATTCCTCCTTGAATTTGTTAGCTATAGTCATCGAAGCTCCTCCCAATAGAAGTGTGTCATCTGTAAACTATGAGTGATTTACTCTTCTTTCCTCTTGGATGATTTTAATCCCATGAAATGTTTTATGAACTCTTTCTTTCTCAATTCCTCAGCATAGGGACTCTGCCATCAAATGTATAGGATGGGACATAGAGGGAAGCCTTATCTTAAACCCCTTCAAAGTTTAAAAAAATAGGTTGGTATTCCATTCATTAGAGGGGATATCCAAAGTTCACTAATACAGGTTGAGATCCAAGAAACAATTTCCTCATTAAACCCAAATTTGGATAAGACTACAAAAAGGAAACTATGGTTGACCCTGTCAAAGGTCTTTGTCGTGTCAATTTTAGTAACCATTCATTTTTCCCCTCGTGTTTGACTTAAGTGAATGGCTTCTTGGACTAAGAGAATATTGTCCATCATCTGGCGCTTTTCCACAAAACCACCCTTGTTTGGAGAAACAAGAGCTGAGAGGTGTGGCTTGAGGCAATTAGAAATTATTTTTGAGATGATTTTGTAGGAGACATTGCACAAGGAAATGGGGCAAAATATAGCAAAGGACGAAGGATTAACCTCTTTAGGAATCAAGTCTAGAAAAGAAAATTTAGTGGCTCCCCCAATTTTTTATGACCTTTGAACATACTAAATCATTCTGAGAAGGTCCTTCTTGATTATATGCAAACACTTTTTTGTAGAAATGTGTGGTGAAACCATCTAGTCTCGGGGCCTTGTCAAGATTCATCTATAAGACAACCTCCCATACTTCATCCTCTGTGACTACTTTGGATAGAGCTTAATTATCTTTTGCACTAATAAGGGTGGGTATGTTTGCCAACAACGTTTCCACTAAGTCAATCTCATCACTCCTTTCAACTTTATACATCTTCTCAAAATGTCTCAAAGTTGTCGTTTTGATTTTCTCAAAATATGTTACAGTTTCCCCTACCTCATTTATTATTTCCTTTACCTTATTTCTCCACACCCTAGCCTTAGCTTGACGATGGAAAAATTTTGTATTGTTTTCCCCTACTTGTAACCAAATACTTTGAGATTTGATGCACCAATGTTCCTCTTCAACCCTAAGATATTTTTAGAGATTAAGGAAAGTCTTGTGTTCTTCTGCCAACAAATCTTGAGTGACTTGTTATTTTTCTAGTTTATCCTTTAGGACCTCCATTTTCCCTACACATTCTTGTACCTCTCGTTCTGGATGAATAACCAGAGATTTGGCCCATACCTTTAAAGACTACTTCGAGAGTTTGAGCTTCTACTCCCAAATATAGATTAGGGGGGCATCAATCCATTGGTTCCAAGTGCTAGGAACAATATACATCAAAGAGGGGTTATGCAACCACAGAGGATTAGAACAAAAAGAGATAGGGCCTAGATTCTCAAGATCATAAATGGAAAGGGAGATACTACGATGGTTAGACCCAGACCAAGGAAGAATGAGGGAGGAAGGGATGAGTGAATCTTCAAATATGGAGCTACTGATAAGGAAATAGTCCATACAGGCCACAATATGGCTAAGCCCCAATCTGTGATTGGACCTAGTAAAATGACCATTAAGGGGTTTAATATCGATGAGATCAAAGCAGACATAAATTCCTCCATATGTTCTCGAAAGGGATTATGAACCAAGTTTTCCCATTTTTTCTTGGGAGGATAAGGTCATGTTAAATTCACCAATTACTATGAGATTGAGGTGTCTATTTCCTTCATGAATATTTACTATTAAGGTCAAACAATCTAGTTTCTCCTAAGGGAAATTAGGTATATTACATTTATAATTTGATAAGACTTGCTTGAGGAAAGATAAATCTTGAGCCAGAGTTGAATGCTCTGCCAACTTTCTAGTCTGAAGATCAGAGGGTTCCAAAAAGTGAAAAGGCCTCTAGAGGTGCCTCGAGAGATTAAAACAACTTTGTTACAAGAATTCCATATAGATTTATTGTTTCAAAGGATCTCAAAGTCCCTCACTCTCGTTTTCTGGAATAGGAGGAGATGAGGCTTTTCTGATTTGACTAAATCTTTAACCGAGGGTAGTCTACTTCTCCAACCAAGTCCTCCACAATTCCAAGAAATGAGATTCATCATGTATTTGAGGATTCAAAGTTCCCCTCCTTAGAGGGGTTGGGACCACCTTGATTTACGGATGCACGGGATTCCTTCTGGATGTGACCATCTAATGTGCTCTACTTTCCTAGATCCTTCTCCTTTTTTGATGTGGATTCCCTCCTTTGTTGATTCAATTTACACCCCACCTTCTTCTTTTTTCTTTGGTACATTTTGGGAAGAATCTTGATTTGTTTCCTCTTCCGAGATTGCCAAAATTTATCCTTCCTCTTGGGCCATGGGACCTTCTAGATCATAATTGGGGCCACAAGGAAGGGGAACGAGAGATTCATGAGATGGGGTATTGCTAGGGGATTCATGACTATGTCTCTCCTCTCGTTGGACGTATGGGGTATAGGTTCTGGGTGTGGTTCTTCCATATGGTTTGCATCCAAGTTGGAAAGAGCTTCATATTGATTCTTATTTTCCAGTGGAGAGCTTGGAGGTTGGTTGGCTAATGATGGTCCCACATTAGGACTTGGATTAGAGGGAGCTCTTGAGGGTTTATGGGGTTTCTCTTGGTGTGGTTGCATGCTCTGCTTTGTGGCTTGTCTTCTTCTCTTAGATTGTTGTCATTAATCAATATTTTCAGTTGTAGTTGGTTCAGGGATTTTCTTGGGGCAACTTCTTGCAAAATGTCCATACTCATGGAATACTTTACATTTAAATGGAAATTGTTCATAATCAACCCATTGAATATATGACCAGTTGTCTAGAGTGAGCTTGATCGCTTCCAAAAGTCCCTTCTCTAGGTCTACCACAACACAAATTTAGGCATAGACTTGCAAGCCATCCTTGGGCTCAACCCAATCTATGTATTTTAAAAGTGTATTTCCAATATTTATTACTATGTCATCATCCCAACAGTGAAGTGAAAGATAGGGTAAACAGACCCAAACTGGAACAATTGAAGGGATGTCATTCTCAAGGCAGAATTAAGGAGTCCAACGATTGAGATACATAGCTATAGAACCCATAAAGTAAGGGGCCCTTGGAAAGATGAGATCTCTCTTTTCTTCTCTTCTAATAAAAATGAAAAAAAATATAAATAAATCCTACCACAAAAAGGGAGTGGGAGAGCTGACCTTTTATCATAGGCCTCCAGTTTTTGTCAACCAAGATAGTCATTGCCTTGGGGGAAGGCCATAAACCTGTAAACTTCCTAATCGTCCCATTTTCCGCAAAACACAAAGAAAGATTCCTAGAGTTTTCTTGTACTGGCACACTCGGGATCTCATCGAGCTTTTTGATGAAGTGAGTCGGTTGTTGTTTGAGGACTTAGGAAGAGAGGCAACCAGAGATGCAAATGCTCCCATCTTAGAGGAGGGAGGGGGTGTGGAACCAGATCCCCTGCCAAGGGTCGAGGCCATTCGAGCAAGCATCTTAAGGTTTTGGGGGAACCATCGCGCTCAAAGCTCTTCCTTTCAAAAGTTATCAATTATTTATGCATTACCTTTTATTATTCCTGTTTTTGTTATTTTAAAATTCACTATCATTTATGTTTTCTAAAAATATGATTTATACATTTTTTGTTGTTTATGTTTTGTATCATTTTGAAAATTGACTAATATTTTTATGTTCTTTACTGAAAATATGATTTATACACTATTTTTCATTTGCATCATTTTGAAAATTGACTAATATTTTTATGTTATTGGGTGTTTATGTTTTGTATTAAGAACATGTGTTTCCTCTTAAGAGGTCACAGGTTCATATCTAGAGGGGGGTAGGGTATGTATACCTTCGTAGACTTTACCAGTCAAATCGTTGGGTGGAGGGGGGTCCCTTGTCCCACAAACAAGGGGGTCTCATACACCAATTTGGTGTGATGGCTTAGCCGTGACCTTATTATTATTATTATTATTATTATTATTATTTTGAAAATTAACTAATATTTTTATATTCTTTACTATTTATATTTTTACATATGTTTTGTCTTGCTGCAAAATTTTTTAGAGAACAAAACTCGAGGAAAGGTTAAATATTTTCACCTAGAGAGATTTGATCCCTATAGGCCTTTGTTAGATCTGGAGTTAAGATGGATTTAAGCTTGTTATATTATTGATATGCAATTTAAAATATAAGTTAAATGTTAAAAAGAATATTATGATTATATAATGTACATTTTTTTATTTTTTATTACTATAATTTTTGAAAAATAAAAAATATTTTTAAAATTTACATATTTTTGAAGGATATTTTATTCCCGCGGATGGGGTGCCACCTGGCGACTGTATGTCATATGGCACACTAGAAGTAAGGGAAATTAAATCCCCTTGCTTCCAGCACCCTCCTCAACTCACTTGGCATGCCTTGCATTTACTTTGAATAAATCCTAGAGCATCAAGACAATCTAGCAGCTCTAACGGTGCTTCAAGTCTAGTTTATTGGTATTGGTATGATGCCTCCTGCCTTCATGGCCTCCATAGCCATCACCTCACTCATCATTATAAAGGTAATTCCTCGTTGTTGTCCTTATCTCTGATTTTCGTCCTCAATCTCTCATTCTCCCCTGGCTGTCAAGCTTTGGATTTCTTAGGCCTCTGTATTTTTCATTTTATTCCTGCCAAGCATTTTCAACCTCTCCATTGTGAATTCTTCTCCCCACAGGCTTCATTTCGTTACGCCTCATGAGAGAGGCAATCCCAAGCACGAGTCGGCCTACTACAATCAAGTAGGCAGGCATCGATGCATTGGACCTCCATCTCTCTCACCCTTTCCATGAAGCATCCCATCCCATTCTCCCCATTCTGATCAAAACTGGGACATGGAATCCCAGGTAGAGCCTCACTCGTCTATTCCAGTGCCCAATTATTGATCCGGATTATTTTCGGCACGAAATGATAGCGGAGATATAACAAAGAAATGCACAGAGATATCGCAGATATTCAATAATATAACAGAAATTTATCAAAGATGCAACCATAAACACAGATATACAGTAATACTGATTTCTATTAATGAAAGAAATGTACATAGACTATAGAAATACAGAGTGAAAGACTCGCTAGAATGGTGGCAGCTTATCTCTAAGAAGAGATGTGACGACTACTTGCATTCGCCAGAAGATGATTACAATGAGGCTCTGAAGGCCTTTTTACAATAAGTAGGAATGCCAAAAACCCTAGACATCCAAAAACCTAACCCTAGGAGATGAAGCGCCAAAAGTCATGTGGGCCCCGTTTGGGTAAGTGAGTACATCAACTTCCTAGGGTCGTAACTTTTGCATACGATCTCCGTTTTAGGCGTGTGATAGCTCGTTGGAAAGGTATCATCGAGGAGATTCATTTTGGGGGCTCAATCATGCCATTTGATATCATTGAGAACCTCAATCTCAAAAAACCTTCATTTGGGCCCTCAAAATGGCCCCGAAAGTTAAAACCTGCTAAAAATAGTAAATTGCCAAAATTGCCAGAAAACTGTTTTGATCCATTTGGAAAAGGCGGGTGGCCACTAATATCCACCTGAATCAATTATGGAGGATGCATAGTGGATGAGGAGATTCCTCATAACTTGCAAGATGTTGGCAGTGAATAGATGACACAAGCAGGTACCGAAATATCCTTGAATTCTCGGGAGTTAGTCATGATAGGTTATCTGGTAGAGGAGGAGCTTCCTCCTCTACTGCCAGACTATTGCAAGAACTTCGTCAACCCCAAAGCGGCAAACCCAAATATCAAATGGGACAAATTTTGGAATGAGGAGGAAAGACATGACTCAACTAGCATGGATTTACATACAAACATGCCAATGCAATAGGATTTAGACAGTCACACCTCACCCAGATCGTGCAGAATCATGGAGGAACATTTGGCCCTCATTTTTGAGATGAGGAGGGACCTGGCCGAGCAACTACATAACCATAGTCTCCTCAGCAAGCGCATGGATCTTTTGTTTGATTCCTTATTAGGAGAGCCCACAAAGAGTCATTGCCCGACATGCTTCCAGCCTTATGCCTTCACGGTCCGCTAGGAAGAAAGCTTAGGTTTGCCTCATGTTTAGGTTTTTTATTGTTAATTTTCTCGTCTTAGTTGTTTTGTTTTTTGTTGCGATGAAACTCTGGTGCACTAGCTGGTCAATGAACAATGTCAACTCCTGTTATGGTTTCCATGCATATGGCAGAACATGTGGCAAGCTATTATGGTTTTAGACATTTGTCGCTTTCTAATATATGCACAATGCCACCTGTTCTGGTTTTAGACATGTGTTTCTTTCTAGTTTTAACCCTCTGTTTTGGTTGCCACACATGTGGTAGAACAGGTGGTGAGTTAAAATTCTCTTATTTCGTTTTTTTTTTGTTTTAACAGTTTACTTCAATCTAAGTTAGGAATTAGGATTCTCACGTTTTATTGTTTTGGAAATTGATTTCATTTTGCAAGTTTTTCATTACTTTGAAAATTTAGCATATTTTATTTTATAAATTAATTTTATTTTACAAGTTTTTTTTATTACTTTGAAAATGAGTTATATTTAGCATGTTTTTTAAGTGTGAAGATTGATTATCATTTCCTTTATTGACATTTTTATTATTTAATAGTTTTTAATTATTTTAAAAATTGATTATCATTTATAGATTTTATAATTGTCTTGATTCTAGTTTTTAATTATTTTAAAAATTGATTATCATTTATAAATTTTATAGTTTAATTTTTTTTAATGGTCTTTATTCTATATTATTATTCTTAAATGTTTTATTGTTTTGGAAATTGATTTCATTTTGCATAGTTTTCTATTACTTTGAAAATCAACTATATTTATAGCACATTTTATTTTATTGTTTTGGAAATTGATTTTATTTTGTACTTTTTTTATTACTTTGAAAATGGGTTATCTTTAACACATTTTATAAATTGATTTTATTTTACAAGTTTTTTTATTACTTTGAAAATAGGTTATATTTAACATGTTTTTTTAAAATGGTTTATATTTTGCATTTTTTTTATTGTTTTGAAGATTGATTATCATTTCTTTTATTGACATTTTTATTATTTAATAGTTTTTAATTATTTTAAAAATTGATTATCATTTATAAACTTTATTGTTTATTTTTTTTTTAAAGGTGTCTTGAATTTAGTATTATTGTTCTCAGGTTTTATTGTTTTGGCAATTGATTTCATTTTGAGTATTTATCTATTATTTTGAAAATCATTTATATTTAACACGTTTTATTTTATTGTTTTGGAAATTGATTTCATTTTACAAGTTTTTTATTACTTTGAAAATAGGCTATCTTTAACAAGTTTTTATTGTTTTGAAAATTGATTATAATTTATTTTTAATAACATTTTCATAACTATTTATTATTTAATGTTTTTTTAATTATTTTAAAATTTAATTATCATTTATAGATTTTATTGTTTAGATTTTTTGTATGTTTGAATTTTTTTAGTAAATTGTGTTGTTTTAATAATTGACTTGAATCTATGTTATTATTCTTACAATTTTATTGTTTTGAAAACTGACTCCATTTTGCACCTTCTATTATTACTTTGAAAATTAATTATATTTAACACATTTTTTATTGATTGGGAAATGTACTATCATTTCTATTTATTTATTAACACATTCTTTATTATTTAATAGTTTATTATTTTAAAAATTGATTATCATTTATAAGTTTTCTTTATTATTTAATAGTTTATTATTTTAAAAATTGATTATCATTTATAAGTTTTATTGCTTACATTTTTATTATTTTAATATTAGGCTTTTTAAAATCTTTGTTACAATTTTCACATTTTATTGTTTTCACATTTTATTGTTCTGGAAATTTACTGTACTTTTATTTTCACATTTTATTGTTCTGAAAATTTAATTTACTTTTATTGTTATGGAAATCGACTTCATTTTGCAGAGTTTTTTTAATACTTTGAAAAGTCACTATATATCTAGCAAGTTTTTAGCTATAAAGGGTGGTTTGAAGGTAATAAAAAGATCACCCTTCGTTTCCATATTAGTATGATTGAACGTTGTCCCTCAACTTATTTTTTTCATTCTTCGGTTTCGCGGGGACAGGTGATAATTTCGCCCAGGTATGAACACAAAGCTACTTCTTCCACTTTGTAAAGATTTGATGTTTTTTTCATTCTTCAATTTTAAGCATTCTGTATTTTGTATTATATTTTTTAAACAAATTTTATATTCTGTATTTTCAGTGAGGAATTAGAATATATATTGTTTTATGTTTTTTATGCATCAAGTTCAAATTTAAAGAAGGTAGGGTATCTAGATAAGAGTCTGTTGACTGGCAAAATTGACTGCTCGTCAAGTGGAGGAGTGAATCCGGTCCAGGGTTGTCTAATTAACCCAAGTCATTTGGATTAATTCACTCCAACGGATTTTGCGGCTCCATTGGCCGATCTATGTTGTAAAGAAAGCGAAAAACAACCAAAGGGAAAAACAATAACTTACTAAAAAAACAATTACTAAAATCTATATGTACAAATTATTTAAATAATATATGTATGATAACTTTATATACAATCTTTACAAAGCATGGGTTTTAATCTAAACTCGTAAAAATCAAAAGTAAATCGGTTCCTTTAATAACAATAATAAAGAAAGTGAAAACATTATTTAATTTTTTGGTTTGTTTTCATGGATGTATACATTCGTGACATCACACATCAAACTTCCTAATTGAATAGAAAAACTTCTATATTCAGGAAACTAGCGAAATCAAATAAAAGGCTAACCTGTTATTGCATCCAATGTCTGTTCGATATTGAATATCCAACCACCTTTATCTGATGAAGTAAACCCGCTACAGATCTTGAGATTGCCCCTAGTAAACGAGGAACGATAATGCTGGAGATTGAATTTATAATAACATAACATAAATAAGATGCAGTCACAGTAATCTTATAATTTGCAAGTAACTACGACGAAATAATTCTTCCTGTAAGAACTTGCATGTAAATATTCAACTGAAATTAGAGATAAATCTCCTAATTTAAATTGAATAAAGGATCATTGTGTGTTATATCTGAGACACGAGATATGGGAAGTATGTGAAAAGGATTATCTCGAATAACAATAAATCATGCAGACGAAAGGCTATCATCGTCTATCATCATATTGAGATAACCAGAACTTAAATTAAAACATGATACAGAAAGCTAAAGCTTTAATGTATTCTGTGTCATTCAAGTCTGTATATAAATATCCATACTCTCGCCCCAGGCTGAGATCATCCAATGTTTACAAAATGATATGATTATATAGGTTTCAGGAAACACAATTGTTTCCTATTGATAAGATCAAATTTGTTTCAAAAATATGGGAGATGCAACCACCCTGATTTTACTAGATATCAAAACACTATTAACAGTCTAATTCTGTTTACTCAAAATACAAAATTGATATGGCTGGGAGACCTCAAAAGTGTCCCATATCATCTTTGAAATCACAGGCTCCTTAATTATCCTAAAAACAAATGAAAATAAGAAGATCTCATATATGTTTTCAACTATCAAATCAAACAATTCGAATTTTCTTAACTGGCTACAGAATCTTGTGATTTTGTAGCTAGTTATAATAGCAAATGCAATCATTTTTTATTAAATAAACAAAACAGACTAATCTTAATAAGAAAAATAGTTTATTCAATCAAATCGAATATCCTAACTTAAGAGTGACACAATCATGCTAAAAATTAAAAATATCATACCTCAAATCACGAAATCAAAATGTATCAAGAAATTTTGGAATTAACGATAGTTGTTGTTGCCTCTACGTTTTTGAAAATGACACGACCTGTAGTTTTCAAGCGCTTCTCCTTCCCTTGGATAATGGATTCAAGTCTTTTGTTTTCATTTGTCAACATATCAACTTGGTCTTTTAAAGACTTGATTCGTGACTGTAGCAGTGGAACATCAGTATAGTACCTGTCGATCCACGATCGGCACACATCACATTGTGACTGTAAGGAGTTTGCATTAGCATGAACAGCATTATGGGTCAGAGAATCCTCCATGCAGATAGTAGATTTATCACAGAGCTGCATACCAGGGAAATCTGGGTTGTCCTTTAGACAAGGAGGCAAATTGTTAACATAGTCATAAGGTCGCTCAGGGTATAACCCGAATAACTCGGGGTCCTCTTCAGCAAGGAATTTGTTAATTTCTGAGTCTGAGCTTTCACTCACTTCAATTGTGTTGATTGTGTCTACACGGGGTTTCGTTTTATTTCGAACATTTCGAGAAATCAACCAACCAACTCTTTTGTTCTTGAAATTGACATCAACACTGCCTTTTAGCTTCTTTCCTATAGGTTTCTGTTAGCGATATTTATTGTAAAGGGGGTTAGAATGAGAAAGAAAGGGCTAAAAACCCATTTGTCCTAAGTTTTGGTGCGAATGCGCTTATTGTTAAACGAAAATCAAGTTTGGAAGGCGAGGATCGTGGCGCCCGGATCAACGGTGCAGGTGTGATTCCGGACCCCCCTTGCCTTTCTACTGTTAAGCGGGGGGGGG
>JASDQU010750695.1:44706-74397 GCA_032191745.1 Picea mariana
TGTGAAAGGATTTTATGTTCGAATGCTTTCTTCCCCAGTCTGTTACAAACCCGATGTGTGTGATAGACGCTCGCACTCTTCTTATGCAAGTCTTCCCTCTACTCACCCTTATTATAACTCACTGTTTGGAGTTTATACAAGACCTCACTCATCATGCATGCCTGATCTAGTTTCTGAGTTGAAATGATATCGTTCTGAGTTTCCTTCCATTTGATCACCTTTCAAACAAATCGTGACATTAAACTGATGGGCGTCGGGCTCTGCTCCTGCTAGCAATCCAGGAGTGACCTCCGTCGCCAACAGTGTCTTAACAGTTTTAGCGTAATCCTTTAGATGTGTAACCGGTCAACTGTCCTATTGAATAACCTTAGGGTAGCTCGAGGGTTCATTGTTAAGGGAAAAATCACAAGCTTGGAAAGGTGGGGAAGAGGTTGTAGGGTTCATAAGGGTTTCCACAATGACCGGCTTATCTACCTGTCCCAACTCATGGTTGCCAAAACCATTTTGTGTAATGAACGCATCCCAACAATCATTTTGTGACTGTAACTGGTGCATGAGGATGATTTTAATAAGGCCATGATGAAATATACTTGAATCTAACCTCTGTTTCTTAAACCGTTTACCCATTTTATACAGACTTCTGAGTAGGTAGTAAGGCATATTCAACGAAAAACCAATAAAACTCATAAGCAGGCGTAGATGATATAGGAAAACAAGCCCGAATTGTCCCTCATATGTGATGAATTGCTTCACTACAACAATTAAATCATGCCACCTAGGTTTCAAAAATGAAATTGGCATACCTCAATCACAGCTAGTTATTTTTCGTGAGGTAAACAACAAAGTCCAAGGGACCTCCTCCACTTTCGCATTCTTGAACCATTTCTGACCAACTGTTGGCAATCCCATGTCTTGGCTTAAGAACTCTTCTGTTACTTCCAATTGCACATCACCAATCTTTACCCTACAGCCATCAAAGGTTAAGGCAAACTCTTGAGCGACCTGAAGGTTAAAACCCTGAAATTTTTCGATGAACAAATGCCAACCATTCCTTTCCAAATCTTCCCTAGCGTTATTATATGAAAGCAGGGTTTGGATGTTGTTCGATTCGACCCTTACTACTGGAGCCATGCCGCACAAATGGGTAATTAACACAGAACACACAGGTAGGGTTTGGAAAAACGCCACAAAGCCATAGCCCCGAGCCTTATCAATACATGCTGTGATAATTCAAACGGTGGGCAAAGTGTTTATCACAACGCGTGTGAGAAAATTCATGAAGCCCGAGACCATGCTAAGGAGTAATGGCATGTTGTGCACCGTATGCCACCTTGGCATTGGGTACATGCTAGGACCAGAGTATTATGAAAACATAATGCACGCATCATAGTTTGATTGCAAAGTTAGGTTAGTTTGCAAAATCGAATAGTCAAAGGTTTCATGAAAGAAATATAATCAAACATCAAACCAAAATCAATACAAAAATAATCGAATATCAAATGGAGGGGGTCTTTGGTTCATATAACCACAAATCTCTTAGGCATGCTCAGAATCGAAAGGGTCACAAACAAGGAGAGTAACATGCTCATAGAAAGAAACCATAATTTTGTAATAAACCATATGCTTTTAATGAAATTTTAAGACAGAAAAGTAACGATAGTTGTAAGTTTTCATGCTTTCAGTCATGAAAATGAAGCACGAGTAGATGATAGGTAAAATGCGACGATTTACAACTGTCGTTTAGAAAAAACGCTCATGAAGAGTAATAAAATTTCATAGACCCTATGTAGGGAGTTTATAAAAAATAATAATCACATAATCGCTGCCAACAATGGCGACATGCTGGGAGAAGCAATTATCTCTGCCAAATGAATGAGTTCAGATTAGAATAATCAGAAAAAACTTCAAATCGAAAACAACCGAAAAGTTGTTTGAGCATCTCAAATAATTATAATGCAATCTAGTTTCAGACAACTGTTATTTTTAAAGAAACGAAAACTGATGACAATCTTAGCAAAAGAGAGCCACAATGTTAAAGTTAAAATATCCAATATTGTTGACAGGGCCACTGCTGCCAGCAGGCGTCCATAGCCTCGACAGGGATGTCAATTAACCCACTCTAATATATGTATCCTGTCAAGAAATTCCAGATCAGAATGAAGGACGTTTAAGGTCAAAACATAATCCATATCTGAGAATTTTCTTTTACCTGGCATTGCTTTGTTGCTAGCGGGCCTGTTCAGTACCCCGGTGAAGTTATCTTGGCGTCATGCATGCATTTTCCTGCTGCCAACAAACCTGTTCAGTGTCCCGGCGAGTTTACAAGCACTTCCCACAGCTCTCTGAAAATTTATAGTTTTTAAATATATTCAATAGAGCATGATGACGCTCAAAATTCTAGTTTTTTAACACATCTTAATATGTCATAGACTTTGAAAAAAAAATTTAGTTGTCCTTCATCAAGATCTAGAAATAGTTTATTAATAAAATTGACTTTCAAGAACAGGGAGACATCATTGAGTTGTTCTCTTAAAGAACAGGGAAAGCGTAGAAAGGATTTTTATAGATGGTCGTGAATACCTTCAATTGCAGATTGAAACCAAGAAAATGCTTTTCAAACAAAAATTCATCTTCAACAGAGCTGCAATTTCAGAGAAATACAACAATTGATGTTTTAACAACTTTCAGCAGTCATTTTCGAGGGGAAATTTTTATGTTTTCTTTGTCTGAGCTAGCCCGTGGTGCAGGCATATGTGTTTCAAAAGAAAGACCGATAAGCAGAAATGAGAACCAAAACAAAACAGAAAAGAAAAACAAAATAGAAAATATTTACAAAGGGTGTATCTAAAAATATCATGCAAAAAAAAATCCCTTGGGAGATTGAAAGAAAATAGAAAAATCATGTTTGATGTGAAAGCATTCCTACTCGTGGTACCTTGGGTTAGGGTTGAATTTACGATTTAGATTTATTTATCTCTTTACTTTCCATTTAAAATTTTAATAATAATACTGCAGCTTTGAAAAAGAAATATTCAACAAAAAGCAGAAAGAAAAGGATTACGCGGACTTCCCTGACAATAAACATGTTATGGTTCTCGTGGTGCACCCGCTTGCGTTCATGACTGTTGTTAGCTCCAAAAATGAATCAGTCACTATGGTTTCATTTTGTAGGTGATGGCATGGTCATTTGTAATTTTCTCTATTTGTTTTTAATTTCTTCTAGTGTCAAAACTTAGGTTTTAAATTCATACCTTAGAAATAAGTTGATCCATAAAGGTCTTTTCTATAAAATTTCATGAAAAGACTTTCAACAGCTAACGCGTGTTGCAAGGTTGATGATTAGCTGGTGAAAGCGACAAGTTTCAACGATTAAGGAGTACTTTCCCGCAGACAGTTAACTAGTGCAAGCATTAAACACGTGTTTTTCCTCCACGATTTCAAAAATCAAAAAGATGACACGCTCGACACACGTCACATAATCATCATGAGGCACTGGTGAAAGAAAATAATGATGAGGATTCTGTTATGCACGTCTAAATCGAATATCATAGAAGATCGTGTTCGTGAATGCATGCTTCAACAATGATGGCGTTGGAGATGACGAATTCACATTCATCATCACAGGTTAAGGAGCAATACTACTCAGCCGGCGACATCAAATCGACACTTCATATTTTGAACACGCATTCATCACAGACAATATGTTATGACTTCATATTTGAATTGGCAACACCGAGAGTTTTCACTAGTGCCAAACCTTGGCTCAATCAGGAAACTACCGTGACATTGTTTGCAAATTGTCCGAGGTTCAAGTTACAGATGGCAAGGAAATGAAGCGGTTTATTACTAAGGAAAGAATTAGACAGCCTGTCTTTTTTATAGTCACATCCATATGTGCAAAAATGTTTCTCAAACGCAGGCTGCATGGGTTATGTTGAAAAGTTACATAATGGTTGCCACCAAACAACAGCTGAAGCATTTACTAAATCGTATGATGGAAACAAAGCCAATGTGGGTTCTTTAGAAATGATAGTTGATNATGAATGGCAAGACCTCTTCAAAGGCATTCAACTCTATATAACCTCATAAGGCAAGTATGATAAGATGATGCTATATCATTTCAAGCTCTTAGATCATTTCACAGGGAAAACTCTCCTGAATTTACCTTTCTTCTTTCACAAAAGCCTAACCAAAGTATGTAAAAAGATTAGGGGTGAACCTCTAAGTATGAAAAACACTCTTTGTCATTTCAGCCTGATCAAATTGATAATCCTAGAAGAACTAAGACAAAGAGGAAGGACTTGGCAACATTTTCTTTTTTGGGAAGGCTTTGAGACCTAAACTTAGCCCATGAATGAGTAGAAGAAAGCTGGGAAAAAGCAATTAACTCCTCATAGAAGCTCGACGAGGAGGAGAGCTCTTCCAGGACCACCAGAGGATAGGATTTCTGGCATAAAGTCTCAAAGATCAAAGAAAAAATTAGATTTTGAAACCACTTCAGAGCATCCTGTAATAAAGAAGACAAATATTCTTAATCTACCATACACAAACTCAGAAACAGAGCTAGAGCAAGAAGATGAAAGTCCAGCCATGAAAAGCCCTGAACACTCCATGGAATTTGCACAAGACTGTGAGACCTTTACTCCCATTGACGAAGGTGAAACATCAAAGAGCAAATTGTCAAAGAAATCACAAAAAATCAAACAACTAAAGGAATTGATTGCTCAATAGGAGGTTTTGGAAAGGGTAATCAAGGCAAGATACAAAGCTTTGTCTGACAATTTCACAGAGACAAATGCAACATTTGAGAAGTTGGCTCGTGAGAGTGTCAAAGACAAAAAGAGAAAGAAGAAAATAACCAAGGACTATAACAGTTTATGGTGGTTAGCAAAACACCTTAAGAGGAAAATTAAGAAATTGAAGCAGAAGCATAAGTCGCATCCAGATCTATAGGTACCGGCCCAGGTTGTTGTGAATATGTAGGGAGATAAATCAAAGACACACTAAGTTTTTGGTAAAACAACAGTTTTGGAGGTGGAAGTTTCCTTTTTGGCCAAGACAGAACTTTCACCAGTGCAAAGGGTAAATTTACAACCAGTTAGCTGGTGAAAGGCAGAACTTTCACCAGCTAACCAGCAAATCATAAGGATAATTAGTTGGTGAAAGCACAAAAAGAAGTTTTTGAAAGCTAAGCTAGAGCAAGGTAAATTTTCAAGTATTAAAAGGGGTTTGAGAGCATCAAAGGATTAACCACTTAATCAAGAAACACTCAGCATCAGAGATTCATGGAGATTTTGAAGACCAAATGCTAAATTGGTCACCTAAAGTTTCGATTATGGTTAATTAAAGAAGTCCAGCTACAGAAGATAGGTGCCTTTACCTTTCCATAACACAACAGAGTCCTAAGGCTGATCAAGTAGAGATGTCAAAGATTGATATAGAAGACAGTTCGAGTTCTAGGAACTAGTCTTTGTTTATCAATTGCATTAGTTAGTTTATTTTCTATTTTTAGATACAGATCCAAGTTTTCAGGATCTTAAAAACTGATTGTAAAACGCTATAAATGCCTATATTTTCGAAGAGATAAGGGTTCAAACTGGGAATACATTTTGGCTACTGTATAGACTCTTATTGGATAATAGAAATTACAGTCTCCTTTTGCTTTCAATATCAGAAATGTTCATGCATCTTGTTTATGTACTTTATTTCAGTTTATCTTAGCTTTTAAAGACTGTCATCTCTTTATTAAGCTCATAGACTTGAAGTGAAGTATTTATTACTACCTTGCATTAAGCCCTACACCTAGTTGTATTTGGCAATCAAGATTAGTATTCTCCATCCTCTCCTTTAAAAAATATCTGGTCAGATTATTGTTTTCTAAAAGCACTGTTTCATTTGAATGTATGATGAGTTGTCTATTACATCAATCATTGAGTGATCCCATTGTTACAAGCATACCTACACATTATATTCTTAAGTTACCAAGCATTCTTAGCCTGCAACCCTAAGAAGTTTCTTGGAGTGATAACAAATTGGCGCCGTTGCTGGGGAAAACGAAATTTAAGCTCTACTTTCCTGGGATACGACACAAAGATGATCTTTGATGATAGACAAAGATTAGACATTTTATTGGTTGTAATTATCTATCTGGCGACTCCACAAGTTGATCCTAGCTCCCAAGAGGATCAGTACTAGGGAGAATCCACAAGAATCACATGTCACACTAGTGCCCAATCCAGAACTAATTCTCAGAAGAGGAAAGACAATTTAGGTTCAAGCTTCAAAATCAGATACAGAAGGTAATCCTCTCTTTAGTTCTGGAAAATCTACTATAGAAAAATTTGAATTGTTTTCCAAGAGTGATGATGAAAAAACAACTGTAACTACTATAGAAGAACAAAGTCCTTTTTATCAACAGGAAAATAGCAATGATGATAAATTGACAGATTCAAAATTGATTGAAAAAGCATCCAAGACTTTAGAAAGAAATCATAGTTCTTCTTCTCTTGAGGCTTTTCATTCACAACAGAAAGAAGATCATTTAAACATCTATACTATCCTCCTTGTTGTTGAACATCTTCTTCAAGAGATGTCTGCTAAAGGAGAAGAAAACTTAGCTGGACAGCTTGCAAATTTTTACAGAGCCTCATTTCAGACCTCTTTCCCATTAGAAGATTCACCTCCTTCACATTCCCCCAGTGTTGAAGATTCAAAAAAGAAACTATCACCTTTCTCACCCCTGATCATTATGGTTGCACCACCTCCTTTGACTAAGATGCAACAAATCCTAGCTGCTAGGTATGCACCACTTATATTGCCAAACCCAGTATCATCTATGCCGACAGGAGACTATCAGAATTATATGCCCAAATTCACAGGTGAAGGCGATGTCTCTATTGAAGAACATATTGAGTCTTTCTATAGTTATGCTGAAAACCTTAATATTGAGGAGGAAGATGTTTGGACACGAGTTTTTGTCCAAAGCTTAGATGGCCATGCTAGGAAATGGTTCAAAGAACTCCCTGCTGGTTCCATAGCTGGAATTGAGCAATTGGATGATGCCTTCTTGAAACACTGGAGTGATAGAAGAGATTTTGTATACTATATCACAGAATTTGGAAATCTAAGGAAACAAAATGGTGAGTTAGTCTCTGATTTCACTAAAAGGTTTAACCGGATGTATAGTAAAATACCAGCAGAGATAAAACCTTCAAATGCTTCTGCCAAAATCACATATTCTGATTCTTTTGACTCGGAGTTCTATTTATTGTTGAGAGAAAGGATGTCACCTACACTATCTCTGATGCAAGATGTTTCCCTTGAGGTGGAATCAAGTGTTTTAGCCTCTCAAAAACTAAAGGGAAATTTTGATAGGAGAAGGCCAAGAAATGAAGCTTCTTCTTCATCAAACGCTGACCCAAAGTTAGATAAAATGGCTAAGATGTTAGAGTCTCTAACCTCTGAGATATCTAAGCTCAAGATTGAATATAAGCAGCTTGTAAAGGGAAGACGCACTTATGATTATGCGGGTAGGAACCCAAATCAAAATCCTAACAACTTCAGAAGAAATAATCAGCCAACATAGATTTTGCAAAGAGAGAAGAATCCTACTAAAGATCAGAGAATAAAGGCTCCTCTTCAGAATCTCATGATGGATGAAGATGAAGGTGATTATCAAGAAGATGGAGAAGATAATATTCATTGTGTTGGAGAAGAAACAGGGAAATCTTATTTGACACAACACGACTATGAAGAGGCATTAATGACTGAACAGACGGAGGATAATTTTGCTAATGATGGCATTTTTATGACGAAAGATAAGAACAGATATAATCTTCGATCTAAGTATGATACTGCCCAATAGAATGCACCAGCCTCTCCTGAAAATAGCATAGCCCCTGTTAAGCAAAAAGATCAGACATCAGAGAATCAGCAAACAGATCCCTCAAAAGAAAAATCATCAGCTCCTCCCAAGAAGACTGTTGCCCCTGTCAAGCAACAAATTCTGAAAAGTCAGACCCATGTTGAACAACAAAGCATTCAGAAAGATCCTTTAAATGAGGTAAAAGTCTCTAATAAAGTCTCTGATAAAGTCCCATATTCTTTTAATTTTGAGGCTGAAATACAGAAAATTAAAATTCCCATTCCTCTGGTTGAGTTAATGAAAAATGAAACGTTCAAAAAGGATATCCTCAAAAATCTAGATCCCAAATCTATATCCCCTTCTGCTGATATTCTCAACATATATGATGAAAACCCAACCATTACTCTGGGCCAAATGATAGAAGATAGAGATGAAAGTTGTCCTCCTTTTTACATCTCTCTAAATATTCATGAGAAAACATTACATAACTTTTTGTTGGACTCCGGTGCTTCTCACAATTTAATGCCAAAGGTGGTCATGGATGAGCTTGGGCTAGAGATCACCAAGTCTTATCACGATATTTTCTCTTTTGACTCTTGAAAAGTCAAATGTCTCGGAATCATCAAAGACTTGGCTGTAACTTTAACCCAAGCATCCATGAAAACTATGGTTATGGATATAGCAGTGGCAGACATCCCACCTAAATTTGGATGTTTGTTATCAAGATCGTGGATGAAAAGGCTAGGTGGCACTCTTCAAATGGATCTCTCCTACGCTACTACCCCTATTTTTGGAGGGGTAAACAGAAGGTTATATAGGGAATCACAGCTGGCATATGTAATCAGTGACGAACAAAATCCATCCAATCATCCTATCTATTCTGTCAACACAAGTATGGGATCTTGTATTTTACAAATTGATGATTCATTACTAGATGCAGTACTGCTTAGAAATCCCATAGTTCAGTCCACAGAAGCAGCAGAGGATGATCTTTGGACCATGTTCTTTGATGGTGCTTGTACCAAAGAATCAATAGGAGCAGGGGTGGTATTGATTTCCCCTTCAAAGAAAACTTCTCATTTGTCCTTTAAACTTGATTTTAAAGTGACTAACAATATTGCAGAGTATGAGGCACTTCTTCTAGGGTTAAATGCAACCAAAGAGATGGAGATTAAAAGATTACATGTATTCAGAGATGCAGATTTAATCATTCAGCAAGTAAATAAGTCCTTTCAAGAAAAACATGTCAGGCTGAAAGCATATAGAGACGAATTTTTGAGGACGATTCATACTTTTGTAGATTTCAAAATTTCATATGTACCCAAAGCAATGAATGAATTGGCTGATTCATTAGCTGTGTCGGCCTGTGCTTTTATACCTCCTCTGCCTCATAAATTGAATTACGAAATTCAAGTTAAGTATAGGCCATCCCTCCCTGATAATGTAAAATTCTGGAAGGTTTTCGAAGACGATGGTGAACTCAATAGATTTCTTGCAGTAATAGATGAGTTTGCAGATTTGCAAATTGATCAGGAGAATGAACATGACGATGAAGCTGAGAAGCCAAAATTCAGAAGCAAAATCGCAACACATGAAATAGTACAGATGTCCACCAACAGAATTCCTAAAGGTTTGGTCCCTTTAAAAAAGCTTTTTGATAACAATGATGTAGCTGTCAAATTGGAAAAGGGGGAAAAAGATTCAAAAGTTTTGCAATATAATGTAGCCAGCGAACAGAATCCTAAATATGTCAACTTAGCTTCACATTTGACTGAAAAACAAAAGGCTGATTATGGTGAATTGCTAAAGGAGTTTGCTGACATCTTTGCTTAGCAATATGATGACTTGAAGACTTTCGACACAGAGATAATTCAACACAAGATCCCCTTGAACAAAGATACCAAACCATTTGGGTAGAAACTTAGATCCTTTAACCCTTTGTTGCTGCCTACAATGGAAAGAGAAATCAAGAAACTATTGGATGCCCGCATTATCATACCTCTCGGATATTCATAATGGATTGCAAATCTTGTGCTGGTCAAAAAGAAGAATGGAGAGATCAGACTCTGCGTGGATTTCAGAAATTTGAATAAGTGCTCTAGGAAGGACAACTACCCGCTGCCCAAAATGGAACATATTTTGCAGAAGGTGTCAGGATCAAAGGTGATGTCTTTTATTGATGGGTTTTCCGGATACAACCAGATCGTTGTCCATCCAGACGATAGAGAAAAGACTGCCTTTACTACTCCATGGGTTACATTTATGTACGAAAAGATGCCTTTCAAATTAATGAATGAAGGAGCAACATTCCAAAGGGAAATGGACATTGCTTTCGTTGGGGAGAAAGACAAATTCATCCTGATATATCTTGACGATATCACTGTTTTTTCGAGCAACCATGAACATCATTTGCAGCACTTAAAAAAGACATTTTTAAAATGTCAAAGGTATGACATTTCTCTTAATCCAAAAAAATCAAATTTTGCACTTAAGGAAGGGAAATTACTTGGACATATTGTTTCAACTAATGGGGTGAAGATCGACCCAAAAAGAGTAGAAGCAATTAAAAATTTGTCTCTTCCTGGATCAAAGAAGGACATTCAGTCTTTCCTTAGGACTATAAACTTTATCAGGAGGTTTATAGCAAACTTTGTAGAACTCACAAAGCATATCACTTCTATGTTAAGAAAGAACTCTGAAGTAAAATGGACTGAAGAAGCCAAACACTCATTGAATGCTATCAAGGAAGCCATTATGACAGCCCCTGTTTTAATCAACCCCGACTTCACCAGGGAATTTTATATCTTTTCATTTGCTTCAAAAGATACAATTGCAGCAGTACTCTTGCAGAGAAATGACGATGATCAGGAGCAGTCAGTTGCCTTCTTCAGTAAAGTCTTGAGGGATGCAGAGGTGAAGTATGAATTATTGGAGAAACAAGCATATGCACTCATCAAGTCATTAAAATCTTTCAGAGTTTACATCCTTCAAGCCAAGGTAATAGCTTACGTACCTTCCAGTTCAGTTAAAGATGTGCTTATACAACCCGATATAGATGGGAAAAGGAGTAAGTGGATAGAAAAGTTAATTGAATTTGATGTTGAAATTAAACTGGCAAAACTGGTGAAAGGTCAAGGCCTTGCCAAACTTCTTGCAGAAGAAAATTGTAAACTGCTTGAAATAAATTTGGTAAGTATAAATGCAGATAATGTTCAGTCTTCAAAGGATAAAGGAAGTGAGGAAATGCAGGTCTCAGCTCACCTAGCTAATTTTAAATGGTACAACCACATTATTTATTTTCTGCAAACTTTGTCAGTCCCTTTAGATTTGACAAAAACACAAGGAAGGGCTTTAAAGCTCAAAGCCATGAATTTTTGCATCAATAGCAACTTATTGTTCTGGAAAAATCCAATAGGTTTATTATTGAGGTGCATAAACCAAGAGGAAGNACTGGCCATCCTTATTTTCAGATGTGTGTGAGATTGTTAGAACATGTGACAAGTGACAAAGATTTGAAGGCAAACAACAACTGAAATCTCTTCGCCTCAGACCTATAGTGGTCACAGGTCCCTTCAAGCAATGGGGTCTAGACTTCATAGGTTAGATTCACCCGCCTTCTAGCAGTCAGCACAGATGGATCCTTGTTGCCACCAATTATTTTACAAAGTGGATTGAGGCTATTCCTACCAGGAACGCCAATCATACTGTCATCATTAATTTTCTGCAAGAAAACATATTCATCAGATTTGGTTTCCCTAAGAGAATAGTCACTGATAACGCTACTACATTCAAAGATAAACACTTGGTAAAACTATGTGAAGAACTGGGAGTTCAGCTAGTACATTCCACTGCTTACTATCCACAAGGAAATGGCTTAGCTGAGTCATCAAATAAGAGTTTAGTCAGAATTATAAAGAAGTTGCTTGAACAAAATACCAGAGGCTGGGATTCCAAGCTAAAATTTTCTTTGTGGGCTGACAGGGTTACAAATAAAAAGTCAATTGGTACATCCCCCTTCAAGTTGGTATATGGTACTGAAGCCATATTTCATGTTCAACTTGCACTACCAGTTGCAAAGTTTTTACAAGAAACTGACTCTGAACCAATTAATTTAACTCGAAGAATCCATAATCTGGTAGAGTTGCAGCAAGATAGAGAGCAGCTTTTGGAAAAGACAGAATTACACCAAGAAAAGATGTAGGAGATTTTGACAATAAATTCAAAACAAATATTTTAAAAACAGGGAACTGGTCTTAAAATGGGATGCAACAAGACAAGAGAAGGGGAAACACAACAAATTTGATGCTCTCTGGGTAGGTCCTTTCGTCATAATAGCAGTTCAACAGAACAATACTTTTGTTCTCCAAAATCTTGCAGGTGAGGAAGTAGCAGGTGGCCCTTTCAACAGGCATTTTCTAAAGACCTATTTTTCATAAGGCTTTTCTTAAAGCCCTGTTTTACTTGTACATATTCTTTTCAGTTCTGTTTTCTTTGTTTTTATCACTCGAATAACTCCATGCCCAATGGTACTAAGCAAAATAATTTTTCAAATTTTCAAATTGTAATAAAGGCTACTGAGTCTAACTAGGTTCTTGGTGACCTCACGGGGAGGTATCCATCCTAGTTAGAGCCAAATGTTAGCTCCCAAAATGAATCAGTCACTATGGTTTCATTTTGTAGGTGATAGCATGGTCATTTGTAGTTTTCTCTATTTGTTTTTAATTTCTTCTAGTGTCAAAACTTAGGTTTTAAATTCATACCTTAGAAATAAGTTGATCCATAAAGGTATTTTCTATAAAATTTCATGAAAATACTTTCAACAGCTAACGCGTGTTGCAAGGTTGATGATTAGCTGGTGAAAGCAATGAGTTTCAACGGTTAAGGAGTACTTTCTCACAGACAGTTAGTTGGTAAAAGCACTAAACACGTGTTTTTCCTCCATAATTTCATAAATCAAAAAGTTGACACGCTCGACACACGTCACATAATCATCATGAGGCGTTGGTGAAAGAAAATGATGATGAGGATTCTGTTATGCACGTCTAAATCGGATATCATAGTGGATCGTGTTCGTGAATGCATGCTTCAACAATGATGGCGTTGGAGATGATGAATTCACATTCATCATCACAGGTTAAGGAGCAGTACTACTCAGCCGACGACATCAAATCAACACTTTATATTTTGAACACGCATTCTTCACAGGAAATATGTTATGACTTCATATTTGAATTGGCAACACCAAGATTTTTCACCAGCGCCAAACCTTGGCTCAATCAGGAAACTACCGTGACATTGTTTGCAAATTGTCTGAGGTTTGAGTTGCACATGGCAAGAAAACAAAGTGGTTTATTACTGAGGAAAGAATTAGACAGCTTGTCTTTTTTACAGTCACATCCATATGTGCAAAAACGTTTCTCAGACGCAGGCTGCATGGGTTATGTTGAAAAGTTACAGAATGGATGCCACCAAACAATAGCTGAAGCGTTTGCTAAATCATATGATGGAAACAAAGCCAGTGTGGGTTCTTTAGAAATGATAGTTGATGAAGCCACCATTTCCATAGCAACCAGCTTACCTAGATCAGGCAAGAGTTGGTTTAAGACAACAGCAACCAAGAATCTGAATTTCAGAGCATATCTCAAGGCAGAATTCAGAAATATCACTTGGAAGAAAAGCATGACAGTTTCTCATCTGGAGGATGAATGGCAAGACTTGTTCAAAGGCATTCAACTCTATATAACCTCAGAAGGCAGGTATGATAAGCTGATGCTATATCATTTCAAGCTCTGAGATCATTTCATAGGGAAAACTCTCCTGAATTTACCTTTCTTCTTTCACAAAAGCCTAACCAAAGTATGTAAAAAGATTAGGGATGAACCTCTAAGTATGAAAAACACTCTTTGTCATTTCAGCCTGATCAAATTGATAATCCTAGAAGAAATAAGACAAAGACGAAGGACTTGGCAACATTTTCTTTTTTGGGAAGGCTTTGAGACCCAAACTTAGCCCATGAATGAGTAGAAGAAAGCTGGGAAAAATCAATTAACTCCTCAGAGCAGCTCGAGGAGGAGGAGATATCTTCCAAGACCACCAGAGGATAGGATTTTCGGCATAAAATATCAAAGATCAAAGAAAAAATTATATTTTGAAACCACTTCAGAGCAGCCTACAGTAAAGAAGACAAATATTCTTAATCTACCATACACAGACTCAGAAACAGAGCAAGAGCAAGAAGATGAAAGTCCATCCATGAAAAGCCATGAACACTCCATGGAATTTGCACAAGACTGTGAGACCTTTAATCCCATTGATGAAGGTGAAACATCAAAGAGAAAAAAGTCAAAGAAATCACAAAAAATCAAACAACTAAAGGAAGTGATTTCTCAACAGGAGGTTTTGGAAAGGGTAATCAAGGCAAGATACGAAGCTCTGTCTGACAATTTTGCAGAGACAAATGCAACATTTGAGAAGTTAGCTCGTGACAGTATCAAAGACAAAAAGAGAAAGAAGAAAATCACCAAGGACTATAACAGTTTATGGTGGTTAGTAAAATGCCTTAAGAGGAAAATTAAGAAATTGAAGCAGAAGCATAAGTCGCATCCAGATCTACAGGTATTGGCCCAGGCTGTTGTGAATATGCAGGGAGATAAATCAAAGACACACTAAGTTTTTGGTAAAACAACACTTTTGGAGGTGGAAGTTTCCTTTTTGGCCAAGATAGAACTTTCACCAGCGCAAAGGGTAAATTTACAACTAGTTAGCTGGTGAAAGGCAGAACTTTCACCAACTAACCAGCAGATCATAAGGTGAATTAGCTAGTGAAAGCACAAAAAGAAGTTTTTGAAAGCTAAGTTGGAGCAAGGAAAATTTTCAAGTATTAAAAGGGGTTTGAGAGCATCAAAGGATTAACCACTTAATCAAGAAACACTCAGCATCAGAGATTCATGGAGATTTTGAAGACCAAATGCTAAATTGGTCACCTAAAGTTTCGATTATGGTTAATTAAAGAAGTCCAGCTACAGAAGACAAGTGTATTTACCTTTCCATGACACAACAGAGTCCTAAGGCTGATCAAGTAGTGATGTCAAAGATTGATATAGAAGACAGTTTGAGTTCTAGGAACTAGTCTTTGTTTATCAATTGCATTAGTTAGTTTATTTTCTATTTTTAGATACAGATCCAAGTTTTCAGGATCTTAAAAACTAATTGTAAAATGCTATAAATGCCTATCTTTTCGAAGAGATAAGGGTTCAAACTGGGAATACATTTTGGCTACTGTATAGACTCTTATTGGATAATAGAAATTACAGTCTCCTTTTACTTTTAATATCAAAAATGTTCATGCATCTTGTTTCTGTACTTTATTTCAGTTTATCTTAGCTTTTAAAGATTGTCATCTCTTTATTAAGCTCATAGACTTGAAGTGAAGGATTTCTTACTACCTTGCATTAAGCCCTACACCTTGTTGTATTTGGCAATCAAGATTACTATTCTCCATCCTCTCCTTTAAAAAATATCTGGTCTGATTATTGTTTTCTAAAAGCACTATTTCATTTGAATGTATGATGAGTTGTCTTTACATTAATCATTGAGTGATCCCATTGTTCCAAGCATACCTGCACATTATATTCTTAAGTTACCAAGCATTCTTAGCCTACAACCCTAAGAAGTTTCTTGGAGTGATAACAACTGCATTATTACAAAGATAAATAATGAGGAATAAAATTGAAAGAAAACCTATTCCTAAACCTACCCTAACTACCAAACAAATCAGAATACTATGTGAAGTCATGTTTCCAATGTAGCCATCAGAGTAACTCCAATCCTGCAATGGAAACAAAATCAAACATTACTAACAAGAATGGTAATATATCAAAAAATGACACAAATATATCACACTTACCTTCATAATCATTATTTAGAAACAAAGTAAGCATGATCTTACCATTCCCTCGAAAATTCTTGATGTATGAATCCTCCAGCCATTGTGCAATCTTGTCATGATAAGGGTCATAATGGCATGGATGAATGCAGGTGATTTTGTAGAACTTGTCAAGATTATGGGGAAATGACATAACCATCAGCCAAAGCTAAAGTGCCCCATCCTCCTAACAAGTCTCTAAGTGTTCATTAATTCCTTCACATGGAGAATCTAAAAGAAAAATGTCACACCTACTTCCAAGATACTTAGGTAAAAACAAAGCAAGCACAACTTCATCTTTATTTTGAAATTTTTTTATATATGAATATTCAAGCCATCCTAAGATCCTGTCACAAAAATGAGGATGCAGACCATCACTTGGATGAAACGAATATATCAATGGGGAACTCATCATAAGAGGATTCGTGCCATCAATTAGATCATTGGTTTGAATGTTTCCTTTGATGAGATTGATCATTTCAAAATGTGAAGCATAAAGATTGAGATTCGAGCTAATCAAAGAACGAATATGAAACGTAGAATGTTTGATCTCCATAAGATATAGTGCATTGTCTTTTTCAACAATAAACTGTGTAAAATCATCTTGCAACATGTCATTTTCCCATGTGAGTGATGAAAGTGAAAGAGCGTCAAATCCGACTTCATCAATGTTAGGTTTGGAATTAATTTCACCAAAATTTAGAATATTGAAAGGATATGATTGTGGCGGAAAAGAGTAGGATGTTGTAGGTAAGATGTCAAGTCCAACAGAGTCTAGGAAGAGATCAGGATATAAAGAATAAAAAGAATAAGCAATAAGCACATGAAAAGAATCTCTTGAACTACGATAATTAACAATGGTATTCTCAAGACATTTCTCTTCACCTTCTTTAAAACTCTTACTCTGTTTTGGTGATGAATTCCTCAACATAATATGATCATCTGGATTTGCCTTTTGTATGATAGATAATTCAAAACTTTCATGGAAAAAATCTAATCTTTCATGTGGATAAAGTACATTTTGAGGATGAAGGTTTAAAGTTTCTTCTTCTAGTTGCATATCTTCTTCTCTAATCAGTTTCATAGGAGTGTTATAACGTTTAAGACAATTTTCATCGCTTAAGTGTTCTTCAATGACTGATTTTAAATATTGATTAGAGCACGAGTTACAAGAATGAGGATAGTCACCTTGAGCCAGAAACGAATCTTCTTCCATATTGGTCGAAGACTGAAAATACAATGATTTAGAGGAAAAACCAATTTGGTTGTCAAGAAGAACATGTTCAATAGATTCTACCTCCCTTTCTTGTTCAACATTGTCGGAAGGATTCTTCTCATCTTGCGAAGAAAATTCTTCTTGCAGTTGAGTGATAGGATTTGCAATTGGTTCTTCATTCGTGATTGAATATGACTGGATGGAAGGGACGCAAGCATCATAGAGGAGATTTAATGCAAAAGACATGTCATCAAGATTAAATTTACAGAGGATATGATAGACTCTTGTCAAAAAGTCTTCCGAAGATGAATCGTCGTTGATTAGCAAAGTATGAAATTCTTCACATAATTGATCAAAATCATAAATTTCAAAAGCATCTAGAAATTCATCTACAAATTGAAACCAATCTAAAATTTGACATGCTGGAAAGGATTCAAACCAATGTTTAATCCAACCTCTAAAAGTAAAAGCAAATAGCCTGCATAAAACTCTTAAATTTGAGATGTCATGTTTGATGCATTTGCACCAAAACTTGTTAAGGTGGTCTTTAGTAGATGTATTGCCTCCACCATCAAAGGTGAGTTTGGACAAGCGAGAGACTGTCTCGTTGGGAACATCGGGTAATGAGAAGTTGAAAGCATGTTCCAACACAGTGATTTGGGGAGCCATGGGGAAATTGAATACATTTAAAATAAAGGCTCCTACAAGGCCAGCTTGTCAGTTGGCGCTCCTTCTAGCACCATTTGTTGACGGACGAAATTGACCGCTCGTCAACTGGAGGAGTGAATCCGGTCCGGGGTTGTCTAATTCACCCAAGCCATTTGGATTAATTCACTCCAATGGGTTTTGCAGCTCCGTTGGCCGATCTAAGTTCTAAAGAAAGCGAAAAACAACTAAAGGGAAAAACAATAACTTACTAAAAAACAATTACTAAAATCTATATGTACATCTAAGTATTTATATGTACAAATTATTTAAATAATATATGTATGATAACTTTATATACAATCTGTACAAAGCACGGGTTTTAATCTAAACTCGTAAAAATCAAAAGTAAATCGGTTCCTTTAATAACAATAATAAAGAAAGTGAAAACATTATTTAATTTTTTGGTTTGTTTTCCTAGATGTATACATTCGTGACATCACACATCAAACTTCCTAATTGAACAAAAAATAATAGATACTAGAAAATGTTTTATATAGAGAAAACTTCTATATTCAGGAAACTAGCGAAATCAAATAATAGGCTAACCTGTTATTGCATCCAATGTCTGTTCGATGTTGAATATACAGCCACCTTTATCTGATGAAGTAAACCTGCTACAGATCTTGAGATTGCCCCTAGTAAACAAGGACCAATAATGTTGGAGATTGGATTTATAATAACAGAACATATAATAGATGCAGTCACAGTAATCTTATAATTTGCAAGTAACTACGACGAAATAATTCTTCCTGTAAGAACTTGCATGTAAATATTCAACAGAAATTAAAGATAAATCTCCTAATTTAAATTCAATAAAGGACCGTTGTGTGTTATATCTGAGACACGAGATATGGGAAGTATGTGAAAAGGATTATCTCGAATAACAATAAATCATGCAGAGGAAAGGCTATCATCATCTATCATCATATCGAGATAAGAAGAACTTAAATTAAAACATGATATAGAAAGCTAAAATTGTAATGTATTTTGTGTCATTCAAGTCTGTATATAAATATCCATACTCTCACCCCAGGCTGAGATCATCCAATGTTTACAAAATGATATGTTTATATAGGTTTCAGGAAACACAACTGTTTCCTGTTGATAAGATCAAATTTGTTTCAAAAATATGGGAGATGCAACCACCCTGATTTTACTAGATATCAAAACACTATTAACAGTCTAATTCTGTTTACTCAAAATACAAAATTGATATGGCTGGGAGACCTCAAAAGTGTCYCATATCATCTTTGAAATCACAGGCTCCTTAATTATCCTAAAAACAAATGAAAATAAGAAGATCTCATATATGTTTTCAACTATCAAATCAAACAATTCGAATTTTCTTAACTAGCTACAGAATCTTGCGATTTTGTAGCTAGTTATAATAGCAAATGCAATCATATTTTATTAAATAAACAAAACAGACTAATCTTAATAAGAAAAATAGTTTATTCAATCAAATCGAATATCCTAACTTAAGAGTGACATAATCATGCTAAAAATTAAAAATATCATACCTCAAATCATGAAATCAAAATGTATCAAGAAATTTTGGAATTAACGATAGTTGTTGCTGCCTCTACGTTTTTTAAAATGACACGACATGTAGTTTTCAAGCGCTTCTCCTTCCCTTGGATAATGGATTCAAGTCTGTTGTTTTCGTTTGTCAACATATCAACTTGGTCTTTTAAAGACTTGATTTGTGACTGTAGCAGTGGAACATTGGTATAGTACCTGTCAATCCACGATCGACACACATCACATTGTGACTGTAAGGAGTTTGCATTAGCACGAGCAGCATTATGGGTTGGAGAATCCTCCATGCAGATAGTAGATTTATCACAGAGCTGGATGCCAGGGAAATCTGGATTGTCCTTTAGACAAGGAGGCAAATTGTTAACATAGTCATAGGGTCGGTCAGGGTATAACCCGAATGACTCGGGGTCCTCTTCAGCAAGGAATTTGTTAATTTCTGAGTCTGAGCTTTCACTCACTTCAATCGTGTTGATTGTGTCTGCACAAGGTTTCGTTTAATTTCGAACACTTCGAGAAATCAACCGACCATCTCTTTTGTTCTTGAAATTGACATCAACACTGCCTTTTAGCTTCTTTCCTGAAGGTTTCTTAACAGTTTTAGCGCAATCCTTTGGATGTGTAACCGGTCGACTGTCATGTTGAATAACCTTAGGGTAGCTCGAGGGTTCATTGTTAAGGGAAAAATCACAAGCCTGGAAAGGTGGGGAAGAGGCCGTAGGGTTCATAAGGGTTTCCACAATGACCGGCTTATCTACCTATCCCAACTCATGGTTGCCAAAACCATTTTGTGTAATGGACGCATCCCAACAATCATTTTGTGACTGTAACCAGTGCATGAGGATGATTTTAATGAGGCCATGATGAAATAGACTTGAATCTGACCTCTGTTTCCTAAATCGTTTACCCATTTTATACAGACTTCTGAGCAGGTAGTAAGGCATATTCAATGGAAAACCAATAAAACTCATAAGCAGGCGTAGATGATATAGGAAAACAAGCCCGAATCATCCCTCACATGTGATGAATTGCTTCACTACAATAAGTAAATCATGCCACCTAGGTTTCAAGAATGAAATTGGCATACCTCGATCACAGCTGGTTATTTTTCGTGAGGTAAACAACAAAGTCCAAGGGACCTCCTCCACTTTCGCATTCTTGAACCATTTCTGACCAACTGCTGGCAATCCCGTGGCTTGGCTTAAGAACTCTTCTGTTACTTCCAATTGCACATCACCGATCTTTGCCCTACAGCCATCAAAGGTTAAGGCAAACTCTTGGGCGACCTAAAGGTTAAAACCCGAAAAATTTTCGATGAACAAATGCCAACCATTCCTTTCCAAATCTTCCCTAGCGTTATCATACGAAAGCAGGGTTTGGATGCCATTCGGTTCAACCCTTACTACTGGAGCCATGTCGCACAGATGGGTAATTAACACAAAACACACAGGTAGGGTTTGGAAAAACGCCACAGAGCCATAGCCCCGAGCCTTATCAATACATGCTGTGATAATTCAAACGGTGGGCAAAGTGTTTATCACAACGCGTGTGAGCAAATTCGTGAAGCCCGAGACCATGCTAAGGAGTAATGGCATGTTGTGCATCGTATGCCACCTTGGCATTGGGTACATGCTAGGACCAGAGTACTCTGAAAACATAATGCACACATCATAGTTTGATTGCAAAGTTAGGTCGGTTTGCAAAATCGAATAGTCAAAGGTTTCATGAAAGAAATATAATCAAACATCAAACCAAAATCAATACAAAAATAATCGAATATCAAATGGAGGGGGTCTTTGGTTCATATAACCACAAATCTCTTAGGCATGCTCAGAATCGAAAGGGTCACAAACAAGGAGAGCAACATGCTCATAGCAAGAAACCATAATTCTGTAATAAACCATATGCTTTTAATGAAATTTTAAGACAGAAAAGTAAAGATAGTTGCAAGTTTTCATGCTTTCAGTCATGAAAACGAAGCACGAATAGATGATAGGTAAAATGCGACGATTTACAACTGTCGTTTAGAGAAAACGCTCATGAAGAGTAATAAAATTTCATAGACCCTGTGTAGGCAACTTATAAAAAATAATAATCACATAATTGTTGCCAACAGGGTCTCATACATCAATTTAGTGTCTGACTTGTAACCTTAAAAAATATAATCTATTCTTAAACACAAAACCGTTTTCTTAAAATGTCTCATGTCCATTGAATTACAGTCTTCCCCAACTCCCTAAACTCAGCCTTTGTTCACCATAATAACATATAATATCTTTTAAAAAATGCTCTTTTACACCTATTCAATATTATCAAAAATAAAATAAAAACAAAATCTTCAAGCATTTAGTCATTTTCTTTATTATGATCCAAGATCAAGAAAAGAAAATTCCAGAATAAGAATTTGGTCCCCTCCTTTAAACTCTTGCTAAAATAAAGTTCCTTCTACATCATCACTACTTTCTTTGATAGTTGATCCAGTTTTAAATTGAACTCTATATACATATGAAAAAAGAAATGATCCTAACTTCTGTTTTTACTACAACACTTATTCAAAATTAAATTTATTGTGAATTCTTCAATTCTATTTTTATTGTTTGCCCTATCCATTAATAACTTGAAGTCTCCAAATACTATATTAATATAATGTGAACTCTTCAATTTTATTGTTTGCCCAATCCATTAATAACTTGAAGTCTCCAAATACTATATTAACTATATAGTATTTGGAGACTATATAACTATATTAAAACTTTCCCATGCTCGTTTTAATAGAATCCACAAAACATCTAATTAGTTATTAGAATTATATAATGAGATGACTCTTAGAAAAGAATGGCCCTGCTCCACATATTTTTGGATCACCTTGGCACGCCCCATGTGAAAATCCCAACGCTTTTTCAGAACTGATAATAGGCTCCTTTAGAGTTCTATGATAAATACTTTTTGGTCGTTTCTAGCTGCCTTTAAAGGCTATTAGGATTTCATGAGCAGTCTGTGCAGAGTCAACCAAACCTAGAAACAACATTTTTTCCTTTATCACAAGATTGCCCATATGACATGGAAAGCAAGAGTTTTTCTTTCTGATTTCTCAGTTATCCAAGAATAAAGACAGTCTATATAGGGTTAAATGTTCCCACTTATTTCTTCTCGAGATTCCATGCAGTGTAAGCATCTGGATAATCTGGAATGCGACGTGACCGAAACAAGAAATACATAGGAAAGAAGGATGACCCGGAAAAAGTGAAAATGGATTTGACGTAATGAGAGGCTCTCGCACCAAGGTCGAAACGAAAACCTCCGATGCTTAGCATTTGCCCAATTCCGCAAGGACTGACTCTTTATTCCCATCAATCGACCAATCACTCAGGACTGAAAATCAGGGGGTACTTATTTTTTATTTTATTGCTATTTCTTATTTTTTTTTCCCATTGGGAGTAAGTTAATTTGAGAGCAAACATATTCGTTTTTTAAGTAAAAAAATGGGTTTGAATTCGGTTAGATTTTCAGAAGTAGTTTAAGTTTTGCATGGATCAAAGTTCGATGCATTTCAGAAATTTACTTGAAGAGTTTCATTTCATTTTAAACCAACCTAGATGCTCAAAAAATATCAAAATTTTGGATTGACGAAAAATTTAAAATAGAATTGCCAAAAACCCTAAAAAAATAATTCCAAAAAAAAGATTACTCCCGACTTAATCACTTTTTTCTATTTTCCAAGATACTTATTTTCATACAAAATTATTAAGTAGTTTTTTTCTTTCTCCATTTCTGTCTTCATCCACACCCATCTCTCCCTTCTTGTTGGCCAACTAAGGGTCTTCATCTCTTAACCAAACATGTGCCCGACAGATTGATCATTAGATAAATTGCATATCGCTAATATATTCTGCTTTAAGTGCAACCTGTATTCAGGTCTCAGGGTTTTGACTCCCCTATGTGGATTTTCAATGTCCTTTACTTTTCTCTTGAATGAACTCGATTTCCTTGTGAGAATTTTTACAGGGAAACTGATAAGTAGTTAATAGTTTTTTATTTTCATTTTACACATAATTAAGTTTATTTATTATTTTTTCTTATAATTTATTATTTTTTTTATATTTAATTTATAGATTTTTTTAATTTATTATTTTTCTTATATTCAAGTTATAGATCTTCTTCTTATTTTATTGTCTAGTTTTACTTTTCAAGATATTTATTTTTTAATTAAATTGTCTAGTTTTACTTTTCAAGATATTTATTTTCTAATTAAAAGGAATTAAGACCTTTTTATCATTCTTATTTTATTGACTGGTCTTATTTTTCAAAATACTTGTTTTCTAATTAAAGGGAATTAAGACCTTCTCATTCTTATTTTAAGAGAATTAAGACTTTTTTATACTTATTTTATTGTCTATTCTTACTTTCCAAGATGTATATCTTCTTACTTTCCAAGATGTCTATTTTTTAATTAAAGGGAATTACTTTCCAAGATGCATATTTTCCAATTAAAGGGAAGGTGATTACCCATGCTTTCCAATGTGAACTTTCCCTTTCCACCTTAAACCAATTTTCCATAATATGTCTTTTAATTTTTTTTCAATTATTTTTGTCCAAGATCTTCTTTATAAATCAATTTCAAAAGAATTCTAACTATGAAAGTGATATTGATAATTGAACACATGTATTCTTCAAGCCCCATATTCTTATTTCTTTTGGAGTTGTTACTTCTTTTATCCTAGTTAAAATTTAATTTTTTATATATGTAATGAATATCTAATAGAATTTATTTTCTTATATTTTCAATGGACATCTAATAGAATGGAATACTTTCCAACACTTCTTGATCCAAGACTAGTCTTCCACCATGACAACCATTTATTACACCATACTAAAATTATGTATTCTATCTTGCTATAGAGACACATCCAATCCTCATGTTTATAATTATTTGGTTTTAATTTGAAACCTAAATACTTTATCCTTTCCCTTGATCTAGATCAGAATAATTTGTATCTTTATATAAAAGCACATCCAATCCTCGTGTTTATAATTATTTGGTTTTAATTTGAAACCTAAATACTTTGTCCTTACCCTTGATCTAGATGAGAATAATTTGTATATTTGTATAGAGACACATCAAATCCTCATGTTTATAATTATTTTGTTTTAATTTGAAACCCAAATACTTGACCCTCCGTCTAGATCAAAAAAATTAGTAGGGAATAAATTTAGAACTTGCAATTTCACCTCTTATGGTAACTCATCGATAAGCAATGGTGACTTAATAATACTAATGTCCATCCCTGTAACTTTGCAATAAGAATCCATTGTACCCTTAACTCTTCTCATCTCTCTAGATCCTTGACCAAATAACATGATATCATCCACAAAACTTAGATGTGATATTACCATCTCATTTGTTAAATTTATCCCTTTTAGTTCCCCTCTACTTCTTTCTTTCATCCTTTATTAACATACCTAGGCCTTTAGCTCCCCTTATAAAAATAATCATTTATTAGCATACCTAGGCCTTTAACTCCTCATATAAAAATAAGAATGGTGATAAGGGAATCCTTTTAGATGTGATATTACTACTTCATTGTTAAATTTTAAATTTATCCCTTTCAGTTCCCTCTACTTCTTGCATTTTTTATTAACATACCTAAGCATTTAGCTCTCAATAAAAATAAGAATAATGATAAGAGGAATCTTTTTCTACTTCTTGCATCTTTTATTAGCATACCTAGACCTTTAACTCCCAATAAAAATAAGAATGATGATAAGGGAAATCTTTTTCTAAGACCTCTAAAGGCATTAGAAGAAGATCCATTATTTAACATTACAAATGATGTTGATGACAAACAACTCATGATGCAACTGATAGTTTGCAAACTGATATCTATTTCTCTACAACAGTTTGAGGTAAAGCCAATTGGCATTATCATATGAGTAAATTTTGATCACAATAACTAAAACTTTAAAGCCAATTGTCCTTATTATATGCCTACAACAACAGTTTGAGGTAAAGCCAATTGACATTATCATATGAGTAGATTTTGATCACAATAACTAAAACTTTAAAACCAATTGTCCTTCTTATATGCCTTTTCCAAGTAGATTTTAATCACAGTATCTAAGACTTTAAACATTTATGAATGCATGCCTTCTTGTCATGTTTCAATGTCCTTATTATATGCATCTTCCAAGTATATTTTAATCACAATATCTAAGACTTTAAACATTTATGAATGCATGTCTTCTTGTCATGTTTCGATGGCATCATGAATCTACCTACTGAACAAAAGGCCAAATTGTTCATCTGAAATCCATGCTGAAATCACACTAACAAAATATGAAATCACATTGCACAAAATCCCTTTTAAGCCTATCAGCAGTAACTTTTGTGATGACTATATAGATAAGATTGCATAAGCAGTAATTTATGTGATAACTTTATAGATAAGATAAAGTAAGGAAACAGCCCTATCTTCTTCAAATTAAGAACGGTGTTGGGATACTAATGTGGAATTTAGGGCTCCCAAAGTTTCCCCTCATTGTCCGAATTCCTCAATTTTTATGAGTGATCTCCTTCCAACGATTCTTAAAAATCAAAGGAAAATTCCACAGTCCACTGATCAAGCCCTGGACATTTTTTCCTCTTTGAAGGATGCTAAGACTGATATCGTCTCTTCTTTCATCACTTTAGCATCCAGTTCTATATTCATTTTATCATGAAGATGATGCGCCCTTGAACTAACAAGTGACAAACTTGTCTATATGGCAGGACGAGCCTCCACATTTCTTTCATACAGAGCTTTAAAGAATCCCCTTTAACAAATTTCCTTCAGAATCTCCCGACCAAGGCCTTATCCATCATGCCTTCTACCTCATTCAGCAGCACCTCCAGAGCTACAACCATCTTAATTCTTTCAAGCTTGATTCTAATGCAGTTTTTTGTCCTACGCTAGACAATGAAGCGAACTCTTACGTCTGTTTTTACCAGGTATCTCTACTGCTTCAGAAGAAGCAGTATCTCCTAACCCACGACTTCTAGCAGTATCTGCTAACCCACGACTTCCACCTTCTGGAGAACATGTGCTTGAGGATTGAGTGCATGCACAAAGTCGTAGCTTAAAGTTGTCGAAAACTCTGGGGAAACCCTAGCAGCGTCTCTCCATGAATTATCTTCTTATGTTGAGGATTGTTCGGGTTTTCCTGCTGTTCCTTATTCCCTGAATTCAACAAACACGACTGATCCTTCCTAGCTAGGGCTCGGACTGCGATTGCATGCTCGCCACCTGTCGTTTCCTTTATGTTTTCTTGCAAATCGCCGGTTGAATACTTATAGTCTCAATACGACTTATTGCCACGCCACATCTCATGAGTTCTTGGTGTGATCTGACTAGTTACATGGGGTTACTGGTGGTGAAATTATCATCATAATTCACCTAGTTTTGGTAGGCCAGCAATATTTAGCTTGTTATGTAGTATTGAATGTTGTAGTGGATGGATTATAGATTGTTGGATTTAAAAGCAGTTCAATATTGAATGTTGTAGTGAATTATAAACTATTAGATTTTAAAGCAATTAAGATCTGAAGAACTATATTCCACCTGCCACACCATTAAATACTACTTAACTTGCTGAATATTGACAATATAAATTCAATGCTGCTTAACAAGTTGAATATTGACAGCCATCCTAATCATCATCCAAAAATTTGATTCCTTGATTAAAACCTATTCTTCCATCCATCGATTGACATGTTTATGCGAAAACCCTAATCCATTCAAAATCGATCCAACTCTATATCTCGCATTATGTAACAACAAGTTCTAACAAATCAGGTATTGTTTCACCTAATTTTGATAAGATATAGATGTTTCGAAATCGTTTTCGATTTGGTAAATTTTTATGCGATCCTCACATTTACATCAGATGCAAAATAGTAAATGTTTCGAAATCGTTTTCGATTTGGTAAATTTTTATGCGATCCTCACATTTACATCAGATGCAAAATAGTAGATCAATAATACTTACAAGTTTTTTTGGTTGGAAATGGCAAATAGAGATGGAGAATTTCATCTGCAAATCGGAGTTTATGACAGAAGGGCATCCAGAAAAGTTATGCGACATCATTTCTGATGCATGTTGGACGCATGCCTTGAACAGGACTCTGGGAACGAAGTTACATGTGACACATGCATTGGCGTCAACCGGGTCAGTCTTTGGTCAAATCACTTCGAATGCAAATGTGAATTACGAAGAGATAGTTCGAAAGACTTGCAGGGAGATTGGGTTCACTTCTGACCATGTCGATATCGATGCGGATAACTGCGAAGTGACCGTGGTCCGTAGATATTGAACAGAAGAGGCCTGCTAAGGGCGTTCATGGACGGCTTAACAAGAGGCCCGAGACTATCGGAGCCAATGACGATTGCCATGGATGAAACCCCAGAGTTGATGTCTCTGACCCATGTGCTGGCCGCAAAGCTGGGAGTGAGACTCACGGAGGTCAGAAAGAATGGCACTTGTCCCTGGTTGATGCCCTATGGAGAAACCAAAGTGACTGTTGAGTACAGAAATGAGGGAGGTGGAATGGTTCCTGAAAGCGTTCACACTGTTGTCATCTACAGTCAGCTGGATGGGACAATAGATTTAGCAAATTGCTACTGATTTGATCGAGCATGTCGTTATGCCTGTGATTCCTGAGAAGTACGTGGACGAGAAAATGAAATTCTTTTTGAAGCCTGCATCTGACGACTTAGGGAAAGGATGGCCACATAAAGATGCTGGCCCAGTCATCGACCCCTATGGAAGGCGGCGAGCTGAAGGGGGTTGGACATTCTCTGGGAAGGATCCTACCCAGGTAAACCGCAGCGGGGAATACATACTGAGGCAGGCTGCCAAGAGTGTTGTTGCAGAGGGGCTCGCGAGGACATGCCTTGTGCATGTGTCTTATGCCAGCGGAGTGCCGGAACCACTGTCTATGTTTGTCTAACACGTATGGCACCGGGAAGATCCCTGACAAGGAGTTACTCGACATCATCAAACAGAACTTCGACTTCAGGCCTGGCATGATAGCCATCAACCTCGACCTTAAAAGAGGAGGAAATGGGGGATTCCGAAAGGCTACAGCCTACGGCCACTTCGGGATAAACGACCCTGATTTCACATGGGAGATCGTCAAGCCCCTCAATTAGAATTAGACCCTTAAGCCTTCTGCCGAGAATAAGTTTGAGCCACTGTATGTCCAATCCTAGTGAGTGAACCAGAGAACTAATTCAATCTGTAGTGATATTATGTGCTGATGATAGAATTGCCTTCTTACTTTAGCTTTGACCTAATTTGAAGTTTGCGTGCTGGTGTTGTCATCCATATTTTCAGTGATTCGATTGCGTTTCTGCTACATATCAATTTATCATGCTGCTCCTGAATATGTATGCTTTAGACCATGTTGGGACTGCAATGGTTAAATCTGTTATTTTGTTTTTTCAATGGCTTTGAAACTATTGAAGTGTAGGAAATTATTTTTTTTTTTTTTTTGTAATATTGTTTTTGAGGATATTTGTCAGAAATTGTTAGATCTCCAGATTTGAGTGATTATTTCTGTATAATTCAGTGTTCCAGGAGTTGGCTTCAGCATTTTGAATCCATTTGATGGATTTTAAACAACAAAAAATAATGATTTTGTACAAATTTATATGGTCAGATTCAGACAAAAAAAATTATTTAGAAATTATTTGATAGAAAAGTTAGAGAAAGCCTAAAATTTATAAATTAAATTAATAAAATCAAATAAAAAATTAAAATTAAAAAACTAATTTTTTAAATATTATTTTTATAAATAATTTAGAGTGAAATAGATTTAAGAATGCTGAAAAACTCATGGAACACTAGAATTATACATAAATAATCACTCAAATCTATATATTAGGAGAGGAATTTGATTAATTTCTTTACCATAATTTTTATTAAAAATTATCTTATACATTTTAATAATTAGATATCTTTTTAACAATGATCTTTTTGAATTAATTAGAGATCTTTTTAACAATGTTCTTTTTGGGATGGGTTTTGGTAGAACTTTTTTAGTAATTGGTTTTTGGATTTTTTGAATTACCGACCTTTTGGGTATAACATTTTAGTTGTTTATATCATATAGATGTTACATAATTATTATATATTTTTATTTAAATTTTAATAAAAAAATTAATTTTTTAAAATTTTAAAAATATATTAGTTAAATTCGTTTTTAACACATTATTGATAGGGGAGACAGGTGTTGAGGTTCTCCTAAACTCTTAAGGAAATAAAGTTTTAGATTACTATTGGAATTTGGGAATATTATAGAGTAAAACTCCTACACTCTATTTTAGAAAATATTATTAGTCACAGAGAAGCAAATCAAGATCTTCAATGTAGTCGAGGACTTCAAAGTGATTATCAGTCTTATGATCT
>JASDQU010750695.1:80942-92554 GCA_032191745.1 Picea mariana
TGGGGCTTCTAGATGACATATGAGGGTCCTCCAACTTCATAAGGCCATAACTCTCAAACCGTGAGGAGTTATGTGACGTTCCACATACCACCAGAAATGGAATGACATGTACTATTAATATATAATAGTATTACCTAAAAATATATCAAAACTCATAACGTTATCCATCAAACAAACTTGGGTCCATTACCCAAACCTGGGTTCTCCAACTTCTCATGGCCATAACTCTCTATCCGTGAGGAGTTATGTGACGTTCCACATACCACCAGGAATGGAATGACAAGCACTATCCATCTAGTATAGTTTCACTGAAAAATTCCCTAACCTTCATCTCATTATTCCACAAATAATAATGGGTTCTCTAACCATACTTCTAGCATAACTCAATCCGCAAAGCGTCTTCCCATGAGGGATTTCACCATAAGGGGGCCACTTTGGAGTTCATCCATTTATACTTATTATCAAATATGAAAAGACAATAATGAGTCATCTTTACATAAAACAAACTTGGGTCAATTACCCAAACCTTTGTGCTACTGGAATTCGCTACCGTACTTTCTCCAAGGGTTGACATCAATCACTAAGGGTTGACATCAATATACAATATCACTCTCTAATAGTTGACATCAATGAAAAACAACAATCCATATTAACTATACATAAAACTAAGCCAACTGTCTGACACATGTAACCCTAATTTTAATGTAAAGGGTACATGTCGGCCCCACCTTAATGTAATTGATAATTAATGTAAATGATAATTAATCTGGTTATTATTAATTATATTGCGAGTTAGAGAGGTTGGCCCTGTTGTGCCAATAGACACTTCTGTTGACAGGTCAAGTCTAATATAAGTAAAGGTAAATTCCCCATTTAGGAATCATATCTTTTGTGTGAGTTTGAAAATTTTAGCATGTACATATTCTTGGGAAAAGTGTGCACCTCTCTTGGGAGCTAGTCTTCTAGGGTTTGCAAGCTCCCTCTTGTGTGCTAGGTTTTCTTGGTGGTGAAGGTATTTATCTTGAAGAATATGACAAAGTATTGGCTGGGTTTTCTTCCCTTGTTGAGAAGGGTTTCCCAAAATACTTCTTGTGTACTTGTGCATGGTGTTTCTTCTTGTGATCTTGGCTGCTGCAACAAAATTGTTTATGGTTTAAGTTAAATGATAAATTGAAATGAACTTCATGATTAAACCTTGCATATTTAAAAATCAACATGGTATCAGAGCATAGGTCTTGAAGAACCCATTGCACAAACAACTTTCAACCATCCTCTCTCTCCTACAGAAATCGTACGACCCTCCTAGGGTTTCAAGAAATTTTGTATGGCCTACTTTTCTAGGAGTTTTCAGCACTTGGCACTTGGACGTTGGGGATAAAAAGTGAATAGGTGTGCACGACCTCCTTCAATGCACCTATAGCAAGTCTCAAATTGCAATTTTGAGCATTCTGAATTTTTGGCCCTAGGGTTTCTAGGGGTTCACTATTTTTTGCAGAAAATTTCAGAATTGGGTTTCTACATTTCTTTGAAGGATATATTCATCTCACCAATGCTATCCTATCCTTCAAAGGCTTATTGTTGGCAATAATAAGTCCAAAAAAAACCTAAAATTGTTAGCCTAGCCTAGCCATTAGGTTTTCTAGCCTAGTTGACAAGGGTTTGTGAAGAATCCAAAATTAAAATGAGCAAAATAATGATGGGATACAAGCTTGATGGTTCAAGAAAACTCAGTTCCAGGAAGACAACACCTCAAGGAGACGAAGAAATCAACATATTATCACTCTCAGGTATGGTCCCTACCAATGATAAAACTTGGTTAATTGACAGCGGTGCCTACAGGAACATGACCGGTCTTAGAGATCACCTAACAAATTTATTGAGAAAGTGACACATCTACATGTTTTCCTTGGAGATGATGACAGATATAATGTGAGAGGGGTTGGAACTTCTACCTTCCAACTAGATTCAAATATGCAACTTCAATTAAAATAAGTACTATATGTACCTAGAATGAAGAGGAACCTTGTCTCCATCTCTTCCTTGGAAGACAAAGGATACAAGGTTACTTTCTCAGTAGGAAGGGTTCTTGAATGGCACAATGAATCTCATATAAATTCTGCCAAGGTGATTGGTGTCTCAGAAAACAACTTGTACATATTAACTATCAAACCTGTCCAGGCCCTGCTACATGACACTATCAACTTGAGTGAGCTATGGCATAAAATACTTGTTCACTTTCATTATAGATCTCTCCCAACTCTAGGGAAAATGGTAACAGGTCTACCAAAGATACAGATTCAACATAAAGGTGTTTGCAAAGGTTGTTCTCTTGGAAAAAATGTTAAACGATCCTTCTCAAGCAGTGACAATAGATCCAAGGAAATCTTGGACTTGATACATTCAGATGTGTGTGGGCCAATGAATGTTGCATCTCTGAATGGGTACTTATACTATGTACTCTTCATACATGATCACTCCCAGAAAAATTGGATTTATTTTCTGAAGAACAAGGATGGAGTCCTTGCAAAATTTCAAGAATTCAAAGCCCAGGTTGAGAACTAGACCGAAAGAAAAATCAAAGTATTAAGATAATAAAATGGAGGAGAATACACTTCAAAAGATTTCAACAATTTTTGTATTGAAGCAGGGATCAAGAGGGACTTCACAGTTCCTTACAACCCTCAACAAAATGGGGTTGTAGAAAGGAAAAACAGAACTATCATCGAGGCCACCAAAGAAATGATACATGATTAGAGTCTACCTATGACTCTATGGAAAAAATGATGTATGACAACAGTGTATGTTAAAAAAAAAATTCCTCATAAGATCTTGAAGAACATTACTCCAGAAGAATCCTTCACCCTAAAAAAAAATGGGGTTGTAGAAAGGAAAAATAGAACTATCATCGAGGCAAACAAAGCAATGATACATGATCAGTGTCTACCTATGACTCTATGGGAAAAATGATGTATGACAATAGTGTATGTTCAAAACAGAAGTCCTCATCAGATCTTTAAGAACATTACTCCAGAAGAATCCTTCACCAGAGTGAAGCCTGAGATTGGACACTTCAAAATATTTGGGTGTCCAGTATATTTTCATGTACCCAAAGAGAAGAGACCCAAACTAGAATCTTCAGGGAGAAAGGTCACATTTGTAGGATACAATGAATCCTCAAAGGCATATCGAATCTACATTCCTAGTCAGAGACAAATTGAAATAAGTAGATATGTTACCTTTGAAGAAGAAGTGGCCTTCCAAATATCTAGATAAGCTCAAATGAAAATTTATAGTGAGACAATGCCTTCTCCCCCTTCAACATTTCAGAGGGAGGCACACATTATTCCAGTTGATCCAGTTAGGTTTTTATGACATGAGGAGGAATTGGACAAGAGTCCCCAAAATGGTTTGGGATGCGACTTGCAACTGGGTATATAATGAAAACTGAGACTCAGATTGAGGAACCACCATCTCCATTGGATTAATGGCATAAGATTTCAGCTAGAGCACCCCTCACTCTCGGCTCCAATCTCTCGGAAGTTGTTTTTTTCATTGATTTCGAGAACTAGTGTTTTTCTTAGTTTGAAGAACTGCAACATTTGGATTTATAGGTCCAATTTATGAAACCATTCCTCGGGAGAGAATGGAAAATGTGGTCACCTAGTCCATGCCTAAAAAATCTTTCAACATCTCATGGAAGTCAAAAATGCTGCTTCGTTAGGATTTTATGCCCTGAGGAGGAATTGGCCAAGAGTCCCCGAAATGGTTTGGGATGTGACTTGAAACTGGGTATAAAAATAAAACATAGACTTGGATTGAGGAACCGTCGAATCCGATGGATTACTGTGATAGGATTTTAGCTAGAGCACACCTCACTCTCGGGTTCCATGCCTCAGAAGTTGCTTTACTCATTGATTTTGAGAATTATTGTTTTGCTCAATTTGAAGCAATGCAACATTTATTTTAAGGGGTCCAATTTATGAAACCATGACTCAGGAGTGGATGGACGATGTGGTCACCTATTCCATGCCTAAAAGAGCTTGCAACATCTCACGAAACTCAAAAATGCTACTCCCTAGGTTTTTATGCCCTGAGGAGGAATTGGCCAAGAGTCCCTGAAATGGTTTGGTTTGGCATATAATGAAAACTGAGACTCATATTGAGGAAAATTCATCTCCGTTTGATTCCTGGCATAGTATTTCAGCTAGAGCATCCCTCACTCCCAGGTCCAATCCCTCAGAAGTTGTATTTTTCATCGATTTTGAGAACTAGGGTTTTGCTCAGTTTGAAGCAATGCAACATTTGGATTTAGGGGTCCAATTTATGAAACCATTCCTTGGGAGAGGATGAAAAATTTGGTCCCATATTCCATGCCTAAACAAGCTTGCAACGTCTCACATAACTCAAAAATACTGCTCCGTTAGGTTTTTATGCCTTGAGGAGGAATCGACCAAGAGTCCCCGAAATGCTTTGGGATGCGACTTGCAACTAAGAATATAATGAAAACCGAGACTCAGATTAAGGAAATTTCATCTCCGTTGGATTCCTGGCATAGGATTTCAGCTAGATCACCCTCACTCCCAGGTCCAATCACTCATAAGTTGTTTTTTTCATCAATTTTGAGAACTAGGGTTTTGCTTAGTAAGAAGAAATGCAACATTTGGATTTAGGGGTCCAATTTATGAAACCATGCCTTGGGAGAAGATGGACAATGTGGCCACATAGTCCATGCCTAAATAATCTTTCAACATCTCATAGAACTCAAAAAATGTTGCTCCGTTAGTTTTTTATGCCCTAATGAGGAAATGACCAAGAGTCCCTGAAATGGTTTGGGATGCGACTTGCAACTAGGCATAAAATGAGAAACGAGATTCAGATTGAGGAACCGTTGACTCCAATGGATTATTGGGATATGATTTCAACTAGAGAACACCTCACTCTCGGGTGCCATGCGTCGTTAGTTTCTTTACTCATTGATTTAGAGAACTAGTGTTTTGCTTAGTTTGAAGCAATGCAACATTTGGATTAAGGGGTCCAATTTATGAAACCGTCCCTCAGGAGAGGATGGATAATGTGGTCACCTATTCCATGGATAAACAAGCTTGCAACATCTTACGAAACTCAAAAATGTTGCTCCGTTAGGATTTTATGCCCTGAAAAGGAATTGCCCAAGAGTCCCTGAAATGGTTTGGGATGCGACTTGCAACTAGGAATATCATGAAAACCGAGACTCAGATTGATGAACCGTTGTCTCTGTTGGATTACTGACATAGTATTTTAGCTAGAGAATCCCTCACTCTCGGGTCCAATCCCTCATAAGTTTTTTTTCATCAATTTTGAAAACTAGGTTTTGCTTAGTTTGAAGCAATGCAACATTTGGATTTAGGGGTCCAATTTATGAAACTGTTCCTCGAGAGAATATGGAAAATGTGGTCACATAGTCCATGCCTAAACAAGCCTGTATCATCTCACGAAACTAAAAAATGTTGCTCTATTATCTTTTTATTCCCTAAGGTGGAATTGGTCAAGAGTCCCCAAAATGGTTTGGGATGCGACTTGCAACTGGGAATATAACAAAAAATGAGACTCAGATTGAGGAACCGTTGTCTTCGTTGGATTCCTGGTATAGGATTTCAACTAGAGCACCCCTCACTAGGGTTTTTCTCAGTAAGAAGCAATGAAACATTTGGATTTATGGGTCCAATTTATGAAACCATGCCTATGGAGAAGATGGACAATGTGGTCACATAGTCCATGCCTAAACAAGATCGCAACATCTCACGAAACTAAAAAATGCTGCCTCGTTAGGTTTTTATGCCCCGAGGAGGAAATAACCAAGAGTACCTGAAATGGTTTGGGATGCGATTTGCAATTGGGCATAAAACAAGAACCAAGACTCAGATTGAGGAACCATTGACTTCGATGGATTATTGGGATAGGATTTCAACTAGAGAACCCCTCACTCCTGGGTCCAATCCCTCAGAAGTTATTTTTTTCATCGATTTTAAGAACTAGGGTTTTGCTTAGTTTGAAGCAATGCAACATTTGTGTTTCTTTTGTGTAGTAAAGGTCGGGAGGAGTAGTGGGTCATGGACCATGATTAAAACCCTTTGTAATTCATCATTTTCTTCACTTTTCTTTTTCTTTAGAAAGAGGAAGAATTCATCTATGTATGTGTTGATGGTGTTGATATTGCACCAAGCCTTCTCTTCCTGCCAAATGTCCTTGGTAGTCAAGATATAATGCAATGGGTTTATCTCATAGGGTCTCAACTTTGGGAACATGTGACATAGCACATGTTTGGTGACATGACATAGTACCAAATTATTTGGATGTCATAATTATTTTTCTCACCATAGGTGTTGTGCCACAAGGGTACTTGACAACATAGAAGAAACAATTGGTTTTCTGTGTGACCAACTATTAGATAAATAGGTCATTTGTACAAGCTCATGGTATATGACATCCTTTGATGTTGCATCATGGATCATAAATTACTTAAAATTTTATGGGAGATCCATCATGAAATACTTAGAATATTCTCAAACTTGTGACATTTATCAAGGAACTAGGAAACCATCTTGTAGGGATGAAATGTTGTTACACCTGGTAGTTGTGCTACAACCATTAGAAAAATGGGTAGTAACATTAACAACCCTAGACGCTCAATTTAGATAACAATAGTAACATAGATGCATGATAAAGAAATCTCAATAATACCCTTAGTATCTCCTGTTGGAAATAACAATCTGAGGAACTTACACTCTCCAAACTAGGTCTAATATGTACATATAAATAACATGTTCACTGTTGCTTGTGGTGGGTCAAACCTATCTTCACTTTACCTATCACATGTGTTGGTAAAGTGAATGATTAGGTGTCGATTCATGGGCTAGGATATGTTTATCTCAATGTTTATCCCATAGTTGGGCACTTCATTTGGAGAAACAAGACATAATTGACTCAAGGGTGAGTCAACAATTGTGGAACAAGCTTGTTGGTCCCTTCATTTTGATGGAGTACATGTTGGTACATACTCAACATACAAAGAAATTTGAGTTGCATCACACAATAAAGACCGTAAATTAAATAAAGAGTATCATATATGGTCGTAGCCATGAAACATGATTTTATGCATGAATTTAGGTGGCTAAAGAAGTAGAGTGGTGTAAGGTGGCTAAATAGACTTGTGGTAGCTTACGAAAGTCCGTTATTATGCTCGGTTTGGATTTTATGCCCCCAAACCAAATTGGCCACATGTCCCTGAATGGCTTGAGAAGGCGAGTTGAAACTCGCAATAAAACTTAAACTAGGTCTCATATGCACAAACCTTTAGTTGCATTGGATTTGGAGCACCAAGTTTAAGCTAGTGGGGCCCCTACACTATCATTCTGTCGACGAGAAAACCATTTTTTGGAGTATCTTTGGCACTAGGGTTTTGGTCAATGAAGCATAATGCAATTTCTGAAGATGAGGTCGATTTTCAAGAACACTCCATCGGGCATTTTTTCCTACTGTAGTCACATGGGCCTTGGCCAAACAAACTTGCAAGAGCTTACACAACTCCATTATGCTGCTCGGTTTGAATTTTATGCCTCGAGACCAAATTGGCCACATGTCCTTGAATGACTTGAGGAGGTGAGTTGCAACTATTGATAAAACTCAAATCGGGACTCAGATGCACGAACCGTCAGTTGCATTGGATCTAGAGCACCATGTTTCAACTATTGGGGCTCCTACGCTATCATTCCATTGATCGAAAAACCATTTGTTGGAGTATCTTCAGCACTAGGGTTTTGGTCAATGAGGCAAAATGCAATTTCTGAAGAGGAGGTCGATTTTCAAGAACACTGTGTCGGGTATTTTGGCTAGTGTAGTCGCATGGGCCTTGGCCAAAAAGACTTGCGTGAGCTTATGAAACTCTGTTATGCTACTCGGTTTGGATTTTATGCCCCCAAACCAAATTGGCCACATGTGCTTGAATGGATTGAGGAGGCGAGTGGAAACTATCGATAAAACTGGAATGAATTTAGGTGGCTAAATAAGTAGAGTGGTTTAAGGTTTCTAAACATACTTGTGGGAGCTTACAAAAGTCCATTATGCTAGTCAGTTTGAATTTTATGCCCCCAGACCAAATTGGCCACATATTCTTGAATGGCTTGAGGAGGCGAGTTGCAAATCATGATAAAACTCAAACCGATACTTGGATGCACAAACTGTCAGTTGCATTGGATTTAGAGCACCTAGTTTTAGCTAGTGGGGCCCCTACGCTATAATTATGTCGACCAAAAAACCATTTTTTGGAGTATCTCCGACATTAGGGTTTTGGTCAATGAGGCATAATGCAATTTCTGAAGATGAGGTCGATTTTCAAGAACACTATGTCAGACGTTTTTGGCTAGTGTAGTTGCATGGAACTTGTCCAAACAGACTTGTGGGAGCTTATGAAACTCTGTAATACTTCTCGGTTTGAATTTTATGCCCCCAGACCAAATTGACCACATGTCCTTGAATGGATTAAGGAGGCGAGTTGCAACTATTGATGAAATTTAAACTGGGACTCAGATGCATGAACCGTCGGTTGCATTGGATCTGAAGCACCTGGTTTCAAATATTGGGGCTCCTACACTATCATTCCGTCGACCATAAATTTTTTTGTTGGAGTATCTCCAACACTAGGGTTTTGGTCAATGAGGCATAGTGCAATTTCTGAAGAGGAGGTCAATTTTTAGGAACACCGTGTCAGGTTTTGTTTTCTAGTGTATTCATGTGGGCCTTGGAAAAACAGACTTACGAGAGCTTACAAAAGTTTGTTATGCTACTTGGTTTGGATTTTATGCCCCCTGAACAAATAGACCACATTTCCCTAAATGGCTTGAGGAGGCGAGGTTCAACTCACAATAAAACTCAAACCGGGACTCATATGCACGAACCATCAGTTGCATTGGATTAAGAGCACTGGGTTTCAACTAGTGGGCCCCCTAGATTATCATTCTATTGACCAAAAAACCATTTGTTGGAGTATCTCTGACACTAGGGTTTTGGTCAATGAGGCATAGTGCAATTTTTGAAGACGAGGTTGATTTTCAAGAACACTCCATCGGGCATTTTTTGCTAGTGTAGTCGCATGGGCCTTGGCCAAACAGACTTGCGAGAGCTTACAAAACTCCAATATGCTGCTTTGTTTGGATTTTATGCCCCCAGACCAAATTGGCCACATGTCCTTGAATGGCTTGAGGAGGCGAGTTGCAACTATCAATAAAACTCAAATCGAGATTTGTATGCACGAAGCGTCAGTTGCATTGGATCTGGAGCACCAGGTTAAGGCTATTGGGGCTCTTACGCTATCATTCCATCGACCAGAAAACCATTTGTTGGAGTATATCCAACACTAGGGTTTTGGTCAATGAGGCATAGTGCAATTTCTGAAGAGGAGGTCCATTTTCAATAACACATTGTCAGGTCTTTTTGGCTAGTGTAGTCATGTGGGCCTTGGCCAAATAGTCTTACGGGAGCTTACAAAAGTCCGTTATGCTATTCGGTTTGGATTTTATGCCCCTGGACCAAATTGACCACTTGTCCCTAAATGGCTTGAGGAGGCGAGTTGCAACTCGTGATAAAACTCAAACCGAGACTTAGATGCACGAACCGTCAGTTGCATTGGATTAAGAGCATCGGTTTTAAGCAAGTGGGACCCCTACACTATCATTCCATCGACCGAAAAACCATTTGTTGGAGTATATTCGACACTAGTGTTTTGGTCAATGAGGCATAGTGCAATTTATGAAGATGTGTTCGATTTTCAAGAACACTTTGTCAGGCATTTTTGGCTATGGTATTGGTATTGGTATGGTATGGTATGGTATGGCATTGGTATGCATATCATTGCCAATGCATACCATTGTGGTATGCAATGATATTGACATTGGTATGCAATGGTACATTATTGGTATTGGTATTGACAATGTTATTGGCATGGTATGGTATGGTACTGGCAATGGTAATGGTATTCATATAATTTTCAATGCATACCATTGCAATGCAATGGTATGCAATATTGGTATTGGTATTGGTATTCAATCGTATGGTATTGGTATGGTATTAGTATTGGCATTGGCAATGGTATTGGTATGGTATGGTATTGGCAATGGTATTGGTATTGGTATTGGTATGCATATCATTTCCAATGCATACCATTGCCATGCAATGGTATTGGTATTGGTATGCAATGGTAAGGTATTGGTATGCAATGGTAAGGTATTGGTATTGTTATTGGTATGCAGTGGTATGGTATTGGTATGGTATTTTATTAGTATGGTATTGGTATTGGTATGGTATGGTGTTGGTATTGGTATGCAATGGTATTGGCCGTATTGGTATGCAATGGTATTGGTATTGGTATTGGAAATGCATATTGGTATTGGTTTTGGTATGGTATTGGTATTGGTATTGATGTGGTATGGTATGCTATTGGTATTGGTATTGGTATGCAATAGTATTGGTATTGGTATTAGTATGCAATGGTATTAGACGTATTGGTATTGGCAAGGAATAAGGGTATTGGAAATGCATATTGTATTCGTTTTGGTATGGTATTGGCAATGGTATTGGTATTGGTATTGTCAAGGCATAAGGGTATTGGCAATGCATATTGGTATTGGTTTTCGTATGGTATTGGTACGGTATTAGTATGCATATCATTGCCAATGCATACCATTGTTGTGCTATGGTATGCAATGGTATTGGTATTGGTACACAATGGCATGGTATTAGTATGGTAGTGTTATTGGTATTTTTATTGGTATTCAATGGTATAGTATTGGTATTGGTATGGTATGGTATGGTATGGTATTGGTATTGGTATGTGTTAGTCACCGTTCAATGTTTTATGTGAAATCAAGATTTCAGGATCCAGTGAGACGCTAAACCAGTTTGGAAGCCTGATAAACTAGGGAAGTGGCTAAATATGGCAGTAAAGGGATAAATATAGCAAGAGCTCTGAGCTGATGGGACCTGATGCATCGCAGATCATGAATTCTCAATATCGACGACCGAGAATGATTTCGGGGGGAAAAGTTGTATGGGGGTTAATTTTGGAGAGCGAGCCTGAAATTTAAACCATGGTTTTCGTTCGGGGTTACATGGCACCACGAGGTGCATTTCGAGGTGAAAAGCGGGTTGCCCCAAACCACTTTATCATGCCCCCGAAAAGATGAAAAGTATAAAAGGGCGGTTGTTCATTTATTTTATTCTATTTTGAGTGTTGGATCATTAAAACCTTGGTGCGACCACCATCTTTCAAATGAAGCTCAACAGTACACCAACTGCACACCATTTTTGCTCATTTCCAAGTATTTTTCATCACAACCACAGATCCTATCATAACCTCAGTAACAAAACAAAATCCTATGGCGAATGAAGAATCCCTAATTGACCGAGATTCAAACGTTTTTGATACCGAGATCACTATTTATCCTATCTCTGTGTCCATAAACATGTTCGACAACACAGGTATTCCAACAGAGGACGAACACCTTCAGTAACCACTCACATAACCAGATCAAAGATCAACACACCGATGTTTTCACGTGGTAAAACCCCTACGGGGAAAC
>JASDQU010750696.1:0-11270 GCA_032191745.1 Picea mariana
ATGAATCATTATTGTCTTATCATGGTTGATAAGGTGCACAAATGGATGAACTCCAAAGTGGTCCCCTTATGGTGAAAGTCCTCACGGGAAGACGCTTTACAGATTGAGTTATCATAGAAGAACGGTTGGAGGACCCATGCTTGCATGTGGATTAATGAGATGAAGATCAATGAATTTGTTGGTGAAACTATCCTAGATGGATAGTGTGTGACATTCCATTTCCGATGGTATGTAGAATATCACATAACTCCTCACGATTTGAGAGTTATGGCTCTACAAAGTTGAAGGACCCCCATATGATGGCTTGAAGCCCCAAAAGGTCAAAGATGTCAAAGTGCTTGAAAAGAAGAAATCATTATTTAAATGATAAAGTAAAGTGAAAAAATCAAGAAAGATTATTTATATGATAAAATGAAGTGACAAAATCAAGAAAGATGATTTAAATGATAAAATGAAGTGACGAAATCAAGAAGGAATATTTAAATGATAAAGTATTGGAGAACTTTCTATTCATGGAAAGTGGTTAACCCTAAAATAAGGAAAATAGGTTAAGTGACCTAGAAATGGGTTAAGTAACCTAAAAATGGGTTAAGTGACCTAGAAGATGAAAGTATAAATAAGAAGCTAGGATCTCTCGTAAAATGCACATTTGGTGAGAATCCCTTTTGTGGATCAATGGAGAGATTCTTGTGAATATCTTTTGGAGTATTGATGGAGAGCTTCTTGTGAGAGCATCTTATTGGTGTGGATCTCTTGAGCATGATTGAAGATCTATTATGAGGAAGAGAGCGAGAGGAGGATCTCATGGACGCATCAAATTTTCGGCAATGTCGAAGATATTGACGGCAAAATTCTCGAATTCACAGAAAACCCTATTTTTTGATGCCCATGTAGGATGTCTGTGTATAGGGTGTGTGTACACACGGGATGTCTGTACACACGGGATGTCTGTGTATAGGGTGAGTGTACACATGGGATGACTATGTACAGGGAGCGTGGAGTGGATAAAATCATGGAGATTTGTGTTTGAGTTGGTGCCAAGCTCTTGGATGATGAGGTAGGTTCCAGATCTGCATTCTATGGCCTTAGATCTATCACTGAGACACTGGTATGGTTACATTATTGTCTTGATGGATACTATTGTTTGATGTGTTGTGAATGCTTAGGGAATTCTTGGTATGGATTCTATGATGTTGTTCAGTTTGGTTGATTTGGTTGATGGAGTGAGAAGCACTCTTGTGATTCAGTAGTGACATGATTGCTATGGTATACTTGTTGTTTATACATGATTGAGATAGCATTCATATTGATTTGTTGAGGAGCATGAGCAAGCTATTGGAGAGATTGGATGTATTGTGATTGGATGTGGGTCAGTTTGGACAGTGGAAGACAGAAGAGAAAGTGATTGCAAGCTGTAGAGGATCTGAGCATGTGAAGAAAAGAAAAACCCTAGTTGCTCAGAAGCATACACTTGTTGAATTATACATTGGCCGTGTGTACACGAGAGCTGTAGTGAGTCAAGGTGCGTGCACATGCGTGCTGCACTACTAACAGGTCGCGTACCTATTGACAGATTGATATATGTTGAGGATTGTTGCCTCATCTCATTTGGTGCTGAGGGTGCAAGTTGAGTCTTGCATTATAGAGCAGGTGCTCTTACAGAGTTGTACTCTATTCAGTTGTTGCTGATAAACCCCAAGGATTATAGTCCGTAATAAAAAGAAAATTGTACATACATCTTGTGTTCTTTGTGTTCATTGTGGTGATGACTTGTTGATGATATATTGTTGATATATGTTGCTGATATGTGCTCACATCTAACAGGTTATAAATGACAACAATGGGTAATGAATAAATGTTGAATGCTAACTGATGAGTTTTTGTGCAAGAGGGAAGTTTTGGGAAAAAGAGCCCCACACTCATTCACCCCCCCTCTAAGTGTGGTAGGTGTGTCCAACAAACATGACCAAGAATACTCAAAACTTGGTCAAGGGATAACACATTGGTTCTTGCAATACTTGTGGCTTCATGTGTCAAAAATGATCAACCATTGGTAGGAAAATCTCTACAACGTTCAACCATTTGTAGGAAAATATCTACAATGTATGCATGTAACACATCACAAGGCCAACAACATTTCCATGATACCAATAAATGGGCTTATAAATGATTTACTCAATTGTTTCTTCATGATTTTACAACAACTACTCAAAGCTTTGTCTTTCCTTACATGGTTACCTTCATACAACATTCACTACCCTAGTTTTATTGTTGATATCAAACTCATAACAATGTGCATTTGACTAATAAACCTTAATTGTTTCTTCAAACCTGAAGTTGTTTAATCCTTCAATCCTAAAAAATGAAGAACTCTAATACATAGTAATATAACCTCCTTATCCACAACGATTAACTAGGGTTTGGATTCTCTTGAGCTCAATTATTAACCTCTAATTGTTCCAAACAAAACAATTAGAGATTAATGATTTCAATGCTAATTGAATCCAAGTTAAGCTATGACACACTCCAACATGGCATTCATTTAGAAAATATCTCCATTAGCATAAGAAACACGCCATTGTGGCCAATGTAGGGAACAAAAATTGTTCCACGATACTCATCTATATAATCACCTTCCTCTCCATCCTTCATATGAGCCACAACATCATAGGTTAATGATGCTCCCTCCTTATATTTCTCAACCATTTCCTATGTTTACTATGTGAAAAGATCTTGCTCCAATTAGAGCACCTCACACATATGGTGTGCCTAGTTCCATCCCATCGTTGATTTAAACAATTACATCAAAAAAAGTGATCAAGATGGAAAGTTCCACGCTAGTGTTCTGATTGCTAATCAATATATATGTTGGACATAATCATGTAGTTCTACCTCCTCCATGCTTCGAACATCAACATGGAGACCAATTATAATCAATATTGCAAACTCTTCAAACACCATATCTATCATCTCTCATGCATGTTACCCCCATTTTGTGGGATAACTAAGGAGATTATGTCTCGAGGCCCTCAGGTTGCAGATATGGAGTGCCGAGAGACTACATGGCTAGCAATATCCACTTGCACTGATAGAGACCCTTCTCACCACCACAAAGGTCAGGATTTTCTGATGGAATCCACCACACCAACTAACTTTCGAGAGGCACTGGGCCTTGTTCCATGAAGTACAAGTCAAGTACTATGGTGAGTGTTATTTCAATATTTGAGGCATTTTGAGTATGCCGTATCTTAGACTTCTTTAGATTTCATGACATATGCTTGGACATTATTCCTTTTGCCCTATTTCACCTTGGTGGTTGACATTATGACCTAGTAAGTGGTATTCCTTGAGAATGATTTTTCTACTAGGAACTCCCTTAAAGGGCCATCGTACCATTCCCAACCATAATTACCACTTTAGATCACTAAAACCCCCCATTTCCTTCTCTCTTGGGATTTTAGGGTGTATTGACCCAAGAAGGGGTTGTCCCTCATTCTATGGGAAGAAGGGGTTGAAGTCCCAGAGGGATTGTTGCTGGTTAAAAAGATAAAATCCTATATATAAACCTTCCAGATGCTTCGCCTAGGGATCCCTCAAGAAAGCAATGAAACACTTATCTGTAAGAAAAGGGGGACCCACAATAATAAATGATAGAATGCTTAGGGGGTTAGTTGGAGGATAGGAGGTCTCATCATGAGTCGACTTATCATGATCATGGGTATCTATCGGTATGAAATTACTATCATTTGGTCACCAAACCAGGGTAATGGATCTCAGTTACATGGCTGAGAGAAAGGGGGTCTCATCATGATCCATCCTTCTCATTTCCACAAGGTATTTGTGAGTGACATTGTCATTATTTGGACACCATGCCATGGAAGTGGCCTTTAACTCGTCCTTTTAAAACACGAAAGAAACAAAGAATGGCAATAGGATGGGATTGGAAAAAGTGTATTGCAAACTAAGGTGTCCCACACCCTCTACAAAGGCACCCATGAATGAGACACTACAACCCCTTGTATGCCATGAACCCCATGCCCAATAAGTATTGATCCTTAACCATTTCATCCACTTTACATGGATTAAAAAGGGATCACTTGGGAAACAATTCTTGACCTAGGGAAAGATCTACCCAATAGGACACTTCGTCAACCCTCCCATATCCAAGCTTGGAAAGTCGCATAATGTCTTTGAGCACTTACTTGTTTGACGAGTTAATCTTTGATGCACATGCTTAGGTGGCTCATTTATTGTTTTTATTTACTCATCATGATATTTTGAATTGATATCCTTGGAGGGCGTGGTTATTTGTCTTTGCAAGACCTAGTTGGTGGATAGTTTTGGAGGAACAAGCCTAGCTTGGGATTCCATGGGGCTTGAAGCCCACAGGTTGGATGCCAAGGGCCCGCATGCTGGATGAGAGAGACACACCTTTGGAGGCATAGAGGAAACCTTGGATGACATGACCTAGCCCTTGCATGCCAAACATTTTTCCTAGGAGAGGAAAAGAGTCATCTTTTGGAGGCACGGCATCACTTAGAAGGGCTAGGGTTTGGTGGTGAAGTTATCACTCATTTCCACATGGACGTTTTTAGGAGAATGAGGCCTTGACCATGAGAATATGGCCTAAATGATTTACATGTGGCCTTTCGAGGCCTAACGATGCTTCTCCAACACCAACGACTTGCTCCTAGTGTCAAAACATCCCCTAAAGGGGTGACGTCACCTTAAGTTAGGGTTTCCTTTTGTGTAAAAGTGAATTTAAACATGAATTGTTTAATATTATTTGTGTAAAGGGGCAAGATTAGGGTTGTTGACCCCTAATCTTGTGGTTTAACCTAAAATTATGTGGACAAACTATGTTAGTGACATTTTGTATAAATAGAGATCATAAGATCTCATTTTATATCATAACTCTCCCATTGTGAGAAGTATTGGACTGAAATTTTCGCTATCTTTGGCTAGTTTTATCTCTTGTGCTCTTGTGTATGGCTATCTCTTTGGTTATTGGTTGATGGAAATGATGTGCTAGCCTTGGAAGGCTCTCCTTTTCTATTGTGGTGGTTTATCTTAGCATTTTCCTTGAATTGGTAAGGCGTTTTTGTATTTTATTATCATTTGTGTTCAAGACAAGGTTATTTTGGTAGTGTTGGGTGGGAAGTATAAGGTCATACACCCCCACCTTAGCCTCCATCACTTTATGCTTAAATTTGGTTGGTTTAACAAGGGTTTTCTAAGAGAAGTATAAGTGCATACACCCTCTTATCCTAAACCCTAGCTAGGGATACTTGCCTTGGGGAGTAAGAGGATTTGCACACCCAAGGAGGTAGTACCTCTAGCTCTTTCTTTGCTTGACTCCATTAACCCAATCATTAAAGGCACTAGTCATTACTTGTTGCATTGGAGAAATAAATTGTTTCCTTGGTAAACACAAATTTTTCAAGTTTTGAAGTTGTCTCTTTGGGAAGTTGTTCCTTGAGCCTTTGGCTCTCTTGCCTCATTGAGGCATCCCCTTTCAACCATTTAATATTTCTTCTGTTACAAAACTAACCTAAAACCATTAGGGCTGCAGAAAACTAATTCTCTAAACCCTCATAACTCCTAAACTAACCCTAGGAATTGGATACAATTTTTCCCTAACTCTCTACTAACCCTAGCACACTTATTGAGCTAGTTAGAAGTAGTTTTGAGTGGCCTATTTTTCTTCTATAAATATTTGTTTGTTACAGCCATAAGGATTATAAATATCATTGTGGTAAGCGTTTGTTTTCAGCCTTGCTTTTGTGCTAGAATATTGCTTTATCATTGTTGAGTTAAGATAGCTTTCACTAACTTGTCTCTTGTTTATTTTATCATATTCTTAGCACTTGTACTGCATCCCTTACTATATTTTATGAACTGATATATGTCATTTGTTTTTTCTACAATTAGGGTCATCAATCTTAACTTACTTGTCCAACTAACATATTACAAGTATCCTTGGTTTTCATTGTGTCTCGAGCAGGTACTTTACTCTCAACAGGTCACTCAACTCTTTTGGAAACCTTAATCCTTCCCAAGACTCTTTTCCAAGCTCTTTGTACCACTTAGAATTGACCTCTAGGGACATCCATTCATACTTATCTTTTTCCATCTCAAACCCCCCTAGGGTCACTGAGATTCCCCCCTTGAGATGAATACATCACCTCTAAAGTGACGGGAACACTTGCCTAAGGTGAAAATGGGTAGGTTCTCTCTAAGTTGTCACCAATTAGTGTTTGGGTCAGGATTTTCCCAATCTACAACTTGTTCTATAACAATGCATATTCAAGCAACCTACTTAACACCACCTTTTTTATTCCCCACAAATATCTTCTAGGGAAAGGCCTTAGGATGTAAACCATTGTATCTAGTCACATAGCAACAAGAAAAGAAACCAATCAACATCCATGACACGTGAGAAATATATTTTCAACTTTAGATAACATATCTAAAAAGTACTATAAGCTCTACACTCAATCTCAACAAATCTAACAACTCTATGTTTCTTATAAGTAATAAAAACTCTCAATCTCTTAGCAAATAAAAAAACCTTATACTATCATGCACAAATTTTCCAAAAAAGGAAATTCTCATTAGTAATGAGAATACATCCTCTTTTTACTTTCAAAAGCTCCACTTCTCTTGCTTTAATATCAATACAAAACACCTAGGTCTCTCTTGTGAGAGAGCCTAGGCCTATCAAGATATGATACTTGATATTTATGTTCATAGTTCAACACATAAGTATATGAGTTGATTCACATTGAGTATGTTTACAACTCTCGGTTTGATATGCTACAAGTATCTTTGTTGTAAACATTGATGCCCAATTGCAAACCAATTCAAACAAGCTCACTAAAGGAAGCATTTCCATATACCATGATCTTTGAGAAAGGTGATCGTTAACATGTTATATGGAAATGCTCTTGTAGGCCTCCAAAACCATACAAGCAAGTTGGATCATCCATGAGAACAACCACCAATACCAACACCCATACCACTCTTGGAAAACACCTGTATTTTTCTCTTATATTGGGCTTGATTGGTGGAATTTTCACATTATCTCTAGAACAACTATCTGAAGAAAATGTCACATGAGTGTATTACCTACACTAACATTTACCTGCAATGATAATCTCATCTATATCCTTAGAGTGACAAATTTTGATGGTATATAAATCATCTTCTTTTGTATTTCTATATTTGGGTGTGAACTTGTTGGATATTCTTTCATTGTCACAAGATCTTCTTAGAATTTGTATTGCAACTCTATCATTTCCACCATCAAGCGCGATCACTTAAAATCAAGACATAAAGTTGATGTTCCTAGGAATTAACAACATCTAGCTCATGCCTTCCATGGTTTCATCTTTTCAAATCTGGAAGGAATCCCTAGATTTGGGAAACCTCCAAATCCACCCACAATGAATTCCAATAGATATTCCTACACTCATTTATAAGACTCACAACATATATAATGCACACACACCAATTGATGCATGCCTCAAATCCACAACCTCTAGTGAATTTATCCATAGTGAAATTATTCTCTCCACGTTGCAATGACATTTGATGGCCTCCTAAGCAATGTAAGGTATTTTTCCATGCCACAAAAATCTCCAATATATCCATAGCCTCATGGTTCTTCTAATTCCAATCGATAAGTGTGACAAATCTCAATAAATGTACACTTCTCTTTGTAGATAAAAGCATTAAAGAAACGAATTTCCCCATCTATGAACAAATACATTTTCCATCTTCTAATTTCATACAAACCACTCTTTCCATGTATCCCAACATCAAACCACACTCTATAGAGAGTCTAGGACAACCATTCTCGAATACCATATTTAAATCCCTAGTGAGAGAAACACCAATTACAAGAAGCATACACATAACAAACACCAATGTTTACCCTGTTATCACACAAGTTGTAGGTTGGGAAAATCCCAACCCAACCACCAAATGGTGAAAACTTAGAGAACACCTACCCAATGTCACCTTAGGCAGGTATTCCTGTCACTTTAGAGATGATAGAATCACCTTAAGGGGGGGATTATGGTGACCCTAGGGGGAAAGTGAGATGGAAAGTGAGATGTATGAATGGATTCCCCTATAGTTCAAGTTACTAAGTTCAGAAAAGGGCCTAAAAGAGGTCTTGGTGGTAGCCAAAGGTTTCCAATAGGTAAGAGTCCCTGTGAAGAATGGTGTACCTGCTTGAGACATAAGAACACACCAATATATGTGTACAATTTTAGGTGGACAATAAATTTAATCGTTTTGTCCCTATTTGCAATAGTAAAAAAAATGTATATCAACAAGAAAATAAGTGTTAAAGATGCTAAACAATTGTTAGAAGTCCAACAAATGATGCAAGAGATAAACTAGATAAAGCTAGTGATACTCAAGTCAGCAAGCACGAGACTTTAGCAATAAAACAAGGTTGTAATAAAGGGTATTTGCAAAGATTTTTTGCAGCCTTATGGATGTAGCAAAAAAATTGTTACAACAAAAAATCCAACCACCAAAACTTACAAAGAGCCCACCCAATAGTTGCGTTAGGCCTAGTAGATTATCTTGGAAAACTTTTAGCAATTTCTAACAGTTGAAAAGCAAGTTACAAGTGACTAAAGAGAAAAAAAATTGCAACCCTAATGGTTGGCACTTTTAATGATATATAACTCTAAGAATACCAGGCCAATAAAGACACAATCGTGGCCTTGACAAGCCCTTAGCATGCAAAAACTTATCCAATTGAAACAAGGTTAGTATCTCATTAAATCATGTTTACTAAGGCAAATAATGTATTTCTCCAATGCGAAAAATCGTATTAGTGCCTTTTAAAATTGGGTGAATGAGGTATTTAAAATAGTATTTGAATCAACAAGATCCCTAAGGGAGTAAATAATCTTACTCCCTAGTGTATGCCAACCAACTTAGGGTAAATCTAGGAGGGTGTACACACTTTTACTTCTCCTGGCAACCCTTGTTCAAGAATGACTTGTAACCTTAACAATAATATGAAGCATAAATGGAGGGTGTATCCAACATACTCCTCCTAGGGTTTCCACCAACAATTACCAAGAATGAGCAAGAAATAACTAACATATGCATATTTTTCCTTACCAATTCCAAGAAAAGAGATATCAAACCCTAGTTCACCATGCAAATTTCCATCCAAGAGCAAAAGAACAAGCCTTCAAGAGGTGCACATCACTTCAATTCATAAATTCACCAATAAATAACACCAAAAACCATTTACAAGAGAGAGAGATACCAAAAATTCCCAATAGGGCGTAAATTCAACCACGTACTTCTCACAATGGGAGAGTTATGTTATGAAATGAGATTCACATGATCTCTATTTATACAAAAGGTTTAAAACATAGTTTTTCCACTTAGTTAGGGTAAAACATAATATAAGGGGTCAACAACCCTTATCTTACCCCTTAAACCAAACAATAATATTTAATTTTCACTTTTGCACATTAGAAACCCTAAAACAAGATGATGGCACCCCTTTAGGGAGACGTTTTGACACTTGGATCAAGTTGTTGGAGTTGGGGATGCATGGCTAGGACTCCAAAGGCCACATGTCATTCATATGAGCCTCTTCTTCATGGTCCAAATCCTCCTTCCTTAAAAAATGTTCTATGTGTCAATGAGCAACACCTCCATCACCACCAAACCCTAGCCCTAGGTGACATCAAGCCTCCAAAAGTGACGTTTTGATTCTCCTACGAACGTTGTTTGGCATGTGAGGGATATGTTGTGTTTTCCAAGGTGTCTTCTAGGCCTCCAAAGACAAGTCATCATGATATGGAATGTGGGACCTTGGCATCCAACCTGTGGGCTTCAAACCCCATGGAAGCCCTAGCTAGGCTTCTTGAATCTTCCAAAACTATCCACCAAACAAGGTTCTGCAAAACAAATAGGCAGGCCCTACAAGGATATCAAGTCAAAATATCATGGAAAGCGAAAACCAAATCTAATAAATAAGGGACCTAAAAATGTGCATCAAAACTACCTCATCAAATTATACAAATGCTCCAAGACCCTATACAATTGACCAAGTTTAGCTATGGGAGGGGTGTCATAAAAGTCCTATTGGGAGGACCAAAACCCTCAAGTAAGGGATTCTCTCGATGATTCCCCTTCAAGTTCATGTAGTGGATGATTAGGTGGTAAGGGGGGTAGACTTCATAGGTCAATGAGTTTCATGACATACAAGGGCTCGTATTATCTCATTTATGGGTGCCTTTGTAGGGGGTGTGTTGCACCTTCTTCCTCAATGCAACCTTTTTCCAAGCCCATTTATTTCCATTTATTAATTAATCAATGATCCAAACACATGTGCACTCCCAATAGTGAATCGATTAGCTTGCGGGGAAATAGCACAGTGTCACTTGAAAGAAGAGGTCCACAAATTACCATATGGGTAACCATGTAAAGCATTGTAACACACTTGTGTTTGTCTTATATTCAAGAGAGATATTTATCATGTGTTTGATATTGTGTAGGTCTTCAATTATTTTAATAGAAACAACTCATCATTCTCAAGACTTGTTTGGGCAAGCATTTAGAAGGTTTATGTTTTAGGCTCTTATATTTTTCAAGCAACCATCTCCCTGGGCCTTCAACCCCTTCTTTCCATGAAATGAGGTACACGCCCTTATTGGGTCACTAAAGTCAAAGGGACTAGAATATGGAAATATGATGGGAATGTAATGATTAGAAAGTGGTAAGTATGGTCAGGAATGGTACGATAACCTCTCAAGGGACCCCTAGTTGCAACCCTTCCCCAAAAGTTGGCCACTTACCAGGAATTATATGACACTCACCAAGGTGAAACAAGGTCAAAAGCATAATTTCCAAGCATGCATTCTATAATCAAAAGCAGCTCAAATACACCATGTTTAGATTCCTCAAATATTAGGGTGATTACCTGTTGTAATACCTAACTTGTACCGCATGGAGCAAGACCAATGTGTTGTCCAAAAGCTAGTTGGTGTGGTGGATGTGTTGACAATGGATCCAAACTATGGTGATAGAGCGGGATTCAATATGTGAAAATGGACACTTCCAATCATGTGGTCTCTCGACACTCCATATCTACAACATGGGGGGCTCAAGACATCATCTCCTTAGTTATCCCATAAAATGAGGATAACATTCTTCTCCTACTTGGGGACATGTGCTCACCATAGAGTGCATGAGAACTGCAACATCTCTCGGTAGACATGTGCCTA
>JASDQU010750697.1:15766-25771 GCA_032191745.1 Picea mariana
TTTTTACCCTGTATGGGTTTCCTCGAGAAATATATGTTTCTGTGTTTCTCATATATGTGACTGATGTTGAATGTGCCATTGTTTATTTCCCTGCATTATTGTGATCATCATTGAGTGCCTTGTAAAGATTTTAAAAGAAGCATAATTGTTTAAGCACAGGAACAATTGATTCACCCCCCCTCTCAGTTGTTCAACAACTTCCGTGTATTTGGAAGTATAGCATGGGCTCACATTCCTGATGAGAAAATGAAAGTATTGCAGCCTAAAAGTGAGTAGTGTATATTTGTTGGTTATTCTGAAGATGTAAAAGGTTACAGACTTCTTCAACCACATTGTAATGAAATTATTCTTAGAAGAGATGTTAAATTTGATGAAAACCTCTTGGCCTGCGAGCCTAATTCGACGGTTGTGTCTTCTTCGGCCTACGATCCATCTTCGGAGTTTGTGTCTTCTTTTGTTCCTATTCTGGTTTCTTCTTTAGATGATGACAGTGAGGATGAAAATATACCTCCGCTTGCTAACCTTCCTCCAAATGAGTCTTTTGAACCTAAACAAGCACCAGTTCCACCGCTTCCTAGATGGGTCCGTTCAACATGAGAAGCAACTAGTGATCTTGTCGGTGATCCTTCAGATCAGCGTCGAACACGTTCATAGTTCCAGCGAACCTCTTCTCTTTTGGCTCAAGTTTCAGAGACTCATGATCCAGAGACATTTGCATAAGCTTCAGGTTATCTAGATTGGGATACAACAATGAATGAAGAGTTTCGTTCTTTAATGACAAACGATACTTGGGATCTTGTACCTCTTCCAAAAGGAAGAAAACTTGTCAGATGTAAATGGGTCTATAGAACTAAGTATGCATTAGATGGAAGTGTTGAAAGACACAAGGCTTGGTTAGTTGCCAAAGGATTCTCCCTAGTTGAAGGAATTGACTATAATGAAACCTTTTCCCCTATAGCCAAAATTTATTCCATCCACCTTGTTCTTTCCCTTGCTGCCTCACATAAATGGGAGGTCTGTCAGATGGATGCTAAATCCGCCTTCTTGCATGACGATTTGAAAGAAGAAATCTACATGGAACAACCTCCTGGCTATGTCCAGAATGACTCTAGCCTTGTTTGTCACTTTAATAAATCTCCTTATGGTCTTAAGCAAGCTCCCCAAGCTTGGTATGCCAAAATGGACAACTTTCTTATTGNTATACCAAGAAAGTAGGAAGCCATCTCATAATCCTTGTCCTTTATGTTGATGACCTTATTCTTATTGGTAGTGACTCAAAACTTTTAAACCATGTGAAAACTATCCTTAAGAAGAAATTTGAAATGACAGACTTAGGTTTTTTGCACTATTTCCTTGGCCTCCAAGTTTTGCAAACCAATGAAGGAATTTTTCTTTCCCAATCTAACTATGCTTGTGACCTTCTTTGTCGCTTTCACATGGATGATTGTAAACCAACCCCTTCTCCCTTCTAGTCTGGAGTCAAGCTTACTGCCACCTGTACATTGTAGGTCATCTATTGTGGATTATTTTCCTAATTAACAATTGTTTGTTGCTTTGTTGTTTCTGCAACATTTGTTTTTGTCTTTTCTTTTTATTTCTCAACAACCTTTCTCACTTTGAACCTATTTTCTTGTGCTCTCGCTTGTACAACATTTTCTTGTGAGATATTAGGTTCTTCTTGTTCATTAAAAATGTAAAAGGATGACTCACCTTCATCCGCATGTATTGATTCAAGAATTTCATCTTGAATGATATCTATCTCTTGATCAAAATTCTCAAATTTTTCTTCTTCAAAAATGTCTTCCAACACCATGAAATTAGGGTTCAACACTCTAGGTGCCCTTTTCGTATGCTATTAATTTATGTTGTCTCTATCAATTGCATAAATACTTCCCCAGTTTCATAATATTTTCTACATCCCATTCTGAGTGCCTCCATGTCTGACAAGGGCATGATGTTATTGGTTTCTCCACTATCAACCAAACAATTATGCAATACAACATCATTATTTTGTATAGTTATGTAAAATGGAGGAACTTTACCCCTTGGTTTGACTAATGAAATTTTTTTATGTTGCCTGGAATTTGTGACAGTCGCTTCTATTTTAATGCTTGGTTTGTCAAGGATATTCAAAATATTCTCCCTCTGTTGTGGAATTTTCACCACTTCCATGAATGGAAAAGTATTTCTTAACTTGTTCAAATCGTCAATCACACTGTAGGTCATCTATTGTGGATTCTTTTACCGATTAGAAATTGTTTGTTGCTTTGTTGTTTTTGCAACATTTATTTTTGTTTCTTATTTTTATTTCTCAACAACCTCTCTCACTTTGAATCTATTTTCTTGTGCTCTCGTTTGTACAATATTTTCTTGCGAGATATTCAGTTCTTCTTGTTCATTAAAAATGTAAAAGGATGACTCACCTTCATCCATATGTATTGATTCAAGAATTTCATCTTGAATGATATCTATCTCTTGATCAAAATTGTCAAAATTTTCTTCTTCAAAAATGTCTTCCAACACCACGAAATTAGGGTTCAACACTTTAGGTGCCCTTTTCCTATGCTATTCATTTATGTTGTCTTTATCATGTCTCATTATTTTCTCTTGGACATGGTTTCTTATTTGTTCCTAGACAAGATTTCTTGGATTTTGATTTGCAGGGACAAAATTTCCAGTTCTTCTCAACCTTGTTAGCTCGTTATGCATATGTCGAATAGTTCTATTAATTTGATCTATTTCCATTATTTTCCTCGTTTCTTGAGTTGTGGTTGTATCATTTTTTACATTAGGGATAACCCCCTGAAGAATTCCTCCACCAAATCCTCAATTCTCGACATTCCTTGAGGTTCACGGTCCCATATTTGATATGGAAAGAGTGTTCATTTTCCTCTTAACTTTCCCTAGGATGATCTCATGATTTGCATTTGTTTCTAACATAAATTCCTCCATATCCATTTCTTTTTGAATAGTTGCATCCAAATTATTTGTTCCTAAGGATATGACGGCATAGTTTACATTCGCAGGAATTGCGTTTTTTTAACAACCAAAGATAACACGAGCATTAGGTTGTTGCTCTTTTGGAATCCGATTCAACATCTTGAAAAATATTAAATCAAAGTCTCTAATTATTTCACACTTTTTCAAATGAATTTGAGTGAATTGTGTGAGCAATGTATGGTATGCCACTGGGGGTGCACACATAGTGAGGAACATGTTCTCCAAACCATCAAATGATGAAACCGATTGAGCAGGAAGAGAGAGGTACCACTCATAGGCTCGTCCTATAAAATTATGCAAGAATACTCTAACAATGACAACATCATGTTCTATCAAATGGATATCATAAACCGCCAATAATTGTTCTAGATGTCTCTTTGGATCTATGCTTCCATCTCCTGAGAAAATTGGTAGCACTCCTTGGGGGAGATTCTGTAATGGATTGTGTTCCCCTTGAAAATTAAGTGGACTAGTTTTAGGCTTTCTTCTTCTTTGTATTCTTTGTCTCTCTTCCTGATTATTAGGAACTTCATTTCTTTCTTCTCTATCTACAATTATTTGGGTTCTTCTTGTCTCTGTTCTAGAAGTTTCACCAACTTCAAGAAATTGAAGTTGTTTGCTCTTGATTCTCGTTATTGGAACTTTATATGATTCTAGTTTTTCTTGAATTTCAATCTCTTCTTCTTTGTCGTCTCACAATTTCTCTTTCTTCCTCGTGGGCAAAGGTTTCCCACAATCTCTCTATCTCTTCTCGGTTTCTTATTGTTCATAGTACCAAATCGTACAACTGATGCTAAACACTTGTTTTATTTCCTAGTCCAACTTTTAACTAGGGTTGATTAGGTTCAGGCTATAAGTCATAAAGATTTCGGTCTTCGAAACTAGCCTTTTGTTCACCCCAGTACGGTTGCCAAAAATGTTGATGTTTAGATTTTTCAAGATCAAAACAAAAACCTCACAAGGATATGAATCCCCTTGCATTTTCATAGAGGTGGTTCTCATCTTTGGCTGAAGGATATATCTTGATACTTCGAATATTGAAATGGGGGGTACTTAAAGGAAACCCCAATATTTAACACTCAACAAAATACAAAATATTACAGATTGAAAAATAATATATTCATAAAGAGAATTCATGAGAAGAGGGCCAGGAATATTTCAAAATACTATAATACAATATACGTAGAATATTGTATAGAAATAAAATAACCATTAAATGAAAAATAATATAATTCTCACATCTATCACAATATCATAATTTTGATCACACTCATATGAAGGAAATACACAAGTCCATAATTTAGAGAACTTTAAAAGAGTATTTCATTCAAACATCTCATGCTCAATAACTTTAGATTTTGAGAAGTAATTGCAATTACACCCCAAAGTAGTTCTCTTTGGAATTAAAAAATAGTAGTCTTAAAAGTTTGTTCTTCAATAAATAAAGTACCATCTTTCCAAATGGACTGGGATGGGGCTCTCGTGGAACATAAAATAAAGTGGAATAGGGATGAACCTGAAAAGAAGAAATAAGTTTGAGACGATTAGAAACCGATTATTTTCTCTCAAAAAAGTCAAGACACAACTGGATGACTCCTGAACGAGAAGAGAAAAAGAATAGATAAATTATAAAAGATATGATTAGTTTACTCATTATGATGGATTTCTCTATTTTATCTATCTTTTGGTCGATGTTCCTTTTGTATTATCCTTTGTTGGTATTCTTTGATCGTTTTTAACTTCCATTTTTTGATTTGTTTCCGTTATTTGATTAAAGATTGCTTTAACCAATTTTCAATATAATCCCTCATTGGCGCGACACTTACCTCTTGCCTTACTCTTATGTCAAATAATGAATCCTCTATCTCTTGGTAATAAATTGAAATTTGATGTAATGTATATTCTATGTCTTCATTATTGTTTACATAATTTACTAACCAACTGTCTACTTTAAATTATGAATACTCTATTAAACTGTTGAATATCTCGGCCGATGCAAATTTCAATGATTCTAATTATTTTCAAACTACTCCTTAGTCATAAATATATAATTAAAAATTATATTTGGGTCATCAACTTCTCCAGTTGTTATAGCTAGATCCAAATCAACTAATTTTAGATATGATTCTCCCTTTTTGACACTTAAAGTGTCAAGATCAGCCAATATTTTTTTAAAACATTTAATTCTTTTAATCCATCATGCCTTTAGTTGTTTAATGTGGACCGGGGAGGGTAAGTCTTCTTCTTTTCTTTTTAACTCAATCATATTTGAAATGTTCATAACAAATATGGTAACAACTCATTTATATAATTCCTCATCATTTTCTAGGTCATCCTATAGATATTGTCTTAGGTTCGTCATCCATGATCCTAAAAAACTGAAATTATTTGCTAGTTCCCAAGTATCGAGGAATAAATACATTATCTTCTTAATAATTTGTCCAACATATATTCTAACTGAAACAAGTAAGCTTGATGTCACTCTCAATCTTGAACTGGATTTGGGTGTTTTTCCAAATCTCTTCCAGGGTTGTACTGTAGCAATTGGGATGGAAAATATGGGTGGAGGCATCGGAGCACACTCTAGTTCTTTAATTTTGTCTTTCAAGGTTGCATTTTCATTCTCCATTTCATCAACAGACACTTTAAGGGCCTCCCCTGTAACTTCGTATATCCGTACAATTTTAGAAGGTGGGACCCCATTTAGATCAAATTCTGAACTAGATTTTCCTTGAATTTTTTTTGTTTTTTGAATGAACTTTTTCAAAGACCAATTTATTTGTTCTCTTGTAGAACAAAGAAATATGCAAAGTCAAGGATTCTTCTTCAAAGAAGACTGGTTCCTTCGTTTCCAATTCTATGGGAGGTACAAAGGTTTTTCTCGAGAACAATAAATTTTGATAACACTATAATGCTCCATGGCTTCAATGCTTCCTTTCTTATTCAGGAAAGTCATTGCTTCTAAAGATAGTCTCAATGTTTTCAGCCCAAAGATAAGTTTTTTGAAGAAATAAATGCATTATGAACTTCGTAGAAATTATATGTATCCTTTTTTCCCATAAGGTTGGGTACCACAACTGTACTGAATCAGTTTTACAATTAACACATTTTCCAAAATTCAAGCCCTCGAAAACATGGTAGTAAGTGATGGCGAAGATTAGGTATGAAGACATGTAAAATTTCTTGTTCTTCTTGAAGACATTGAAAAGATATTTCTCCAGAAATAATATTTGCATAGTAAAAAATTTCTTTTTCATGAACCATAAGATGTAAGATATGCAGAGCCAATCAGGGAATGGTAGTTGTAGATTCTTGACCATCTACTCTGGTGAAAAGCCATGCTATTTCTCGATAAGGGTTTTTTAAAAAAATGAGCTCGATGTTAGATGAATCTTCTGGCATTATTGTTGGGTCTTTGAGATATTCCTGCAGAAGCTCCAATCCATTGTTTCTTTCCTTTTTGACAGTGGTAGTGATGAATAATACAAGTATTATCTTGACCACTAAAATCTCTGATCCTCCCCAAATGAGTTTAGAGTGTCCCCGTAGAATTGTTCTCTTCTTCTCGTTGTCATGCTTGATGAAGTTGGTAGACTAATGTACAATCACTTTAAAGTGTTAATTTCAAAGTAATCCATTTTACCATAATATACCTTGAAACTCTTATTTATAAGGAAATATTAATATGAATTAATGGATAATTGTCTTTAGAGGGTTGCCATTAATAACGACCTTTTAATATTTTAACCACTTGTTATGTTCCGTAAGATTTGCATTAAATGTAATTTGGGGAGAGTGACAAGATGAGACAAGTACTATCGCAGATCAACAGAGGATCACATGTATGTCAAGAAACATTGGAATCAAGACAAACCTGTGGACCCACGAAGCTACACCGACTAAGTATGAGAATGCATTTTTCAGATGTAAGGGGGGAAAATATTTGAAGAGTTATGACCTGCGAACCTGTGGTGAAGTTTAAAATCGACTAAGTATTGAAATATTGAGAGGGAAAAGAAGTATGAGAAAAATACGAAGTATGGTGTGAAATGAGGATGGCGGAACATGATAGTGCATTTTGGGAATGGTGGAGCTTTGGACTTAAACGATAATATGTGACGAACCTGCGAGAAACTCAAAAAAATATAATTATTGGTATAAAATGGATATGGCAGAAAAAAATGGTGCATTTTGGAGGAGGTAGAACTTTGTACAAGAATGAAATTGACTCATGAACCTGCCACAAAGCGAAAAAATTCTAAGTGTCGAAATAAACAAGAGAGGATTTTTGAAAGACTTAACGCATTTATGGGTCAACATGAAAAATGAGATTTTTTGGCACTAAAGGATTATACCTTAATTGTTGGGGTTTCTATTTTGAGACAAGGGAAAATATTATGTCTTCTATCCCAGTCTAGGTAAGACTTCCCCATCCCCATTTTAACCATTGGGATGCAAAATCCCTTGAAACAATAGGGAACAAGCTAAGAATATTTGCAGACAAATTTGAGCCAAGATCAAGGTTATTAACTTTCCCCTAAATTAGTGTTGAAGCTAACCTTGAAGAAGTCCTAAAGTAAATCAAATTTCAAATCGATATTGGACCCATGTACAACCATTAGACTAGAAGAAATGTCCATTCAAGTGTAAACACTACCATGAATATGAACACCTCAGCAATAACTACTCAAATAATCTTGCTCCTCCAATGCCAGACACAAACAAATGGTTTCAAAGAGTATCCAAAGCCTTGAGCAGAAACATAAGACAACCCTCGACAATCCCCAACCCAAAAATGAAGAAAACCTAGGCCCAAACCGAAATATATTTGTATCCTCGGAAACTATCCAAGAAGAAAAATGGAAAATCCTTTCCCTCTATCTCCATTTTACATTTAACATGGCTACAAAAAAAATCTCCATAATTATATTAGACACAACCCATTCCAAGTGTTCCCAAGGTTCCAATGATTGGCCCAAGTGATGTAGCTTTTCTCGTTGCATCAATACAAGAGTCCTCCATCCTCATAGTGAATCAAACAAAGTGTCCAATTTTGTTGAATGGTTATAGAACATCTAACAATAGGTACATGACATTTGTAGAAGACTAGTGCCAAGTAAAATCTGTGACATGATCAACATTGGGTTCCATGTTAGTACAAGGTTGGTAACATAGTTATTGACTTGAAGAAAATTGTGACCTCAAAATGAAAACTCTAGCCCTAAAAATCCATATTCTTCCATCAAAAATACCAAAATCAACCTCGAATCGAAAATTGGTTCTATTGATAGCACCCTTTTTTTGGAGGAATCAAAATTACGACCTTTTGCAACCATGGCCTTAAAAACCTATAATATTGCTAACAAAAACTTTAAAATCAACCCTCGAATTGAAATATGATGCTACTCAAGCACCCTTTTTAGGGGGTGGTTAAAATTACAACTTGTTTGAAACCATGGCCTTAACAATTGGTACCATCATAACAAAATCTTAAAATAAATTCTTGAATCGAAAAGTGGTGCTACTACTAGCACCTTTTTTTTTGTAGGGGTTGGGGGGGGGCTTAAAATTGCAACATTTTTTAAACCATGGCATTAACAATTGGTATTGTCGCAACCAAAATATTGAAATCAACCCTCGAATTGGAAAGTGGTGGCCTTAACAATTGATATTGTTGCAACCAAAATCTTGAAATCAACCTTCAAATTGGAAAGTGGTGCTACTAGTAGCACCCTTTTTTTCAAGCTTAAAATTGCAACATTTTTTAAACCATGGCCTAAAAAACCGGTACTATTGCAAACAAAACCATAAAATCAACCTAAAATATCCACGCCTTTAGGGTCAATTTATCAGTCCAAGCACCAAACAATAAATAATTGCATGATAATATCACCCTATAATTTATAAAAAAATCAAATATTACTTCAAAATATTTTATTTACTTATTACTAACAAGCTCAATATAAATTGGGTTGAATTAAATACAAATTATTTTATAAAAATATTGTTGCATTGTTTGTATTTAAATCACATAATCTAATAAATCTTATTGATTCACAACTTCATGGAAGATCATGTAAATTCAAGTACTCATTTAGAGTTACCATATATATATATATAATGTTTGATACAATTATTGAAACTCATTCATGGATTTTGAGCCACCATTAGAATCTACATTATCTTCAAATGAACAATTGGATGAAGATGTAGATGACCCATATTCTTCTCTGTTGTCAATGAGTTCACCCTCTCATTCTACATGTACACCCAACATTTCAAATGTCAAAAGCCTTTTTGATCTACGATTAAGTTCACTAAAATCCCATATTGCAATTATATCGTGTGCCAATAACCTCCTGATATTGTTTGTAGTCTTGGAGCAATGCCCCTCTTTGTCAAATGGAAATCATAAACAAGTATGTCAACATTCTCTAAAAATGTTAATGCGGCGATGATTTATATTTTGATCCTTTCTTTTTTATCTTTTGTTGATTCGTTTCTCAAATATCAGTTGTTATAATTTAATTTTCTTTATTAACCTTCATAACTTTTTCAAACCAAAATGGATAACCATGTGGATATTTAGTCGTTAAAACTGCACTCATGCAACCTAGTCCTTAATATATTGTATCGATCCCCTATAAAGGTTTTCCATTGCTTCACATTGTGTAAGAAGTTCACAAAGGAGATTCAATATCAATAAGGATACATTTGATAGATAACTTCTAGCACTTTAAAGGTTAGTAAATTTATTCAATCCTCGTTTATGAAAAAAACAAATTTTTAAATAACAAACCCAAAACCCTATAGTTTTATTTTCATTTTTTTAACAAATACGATTTTTTATAAAACCATATATATATGAACATACACGATGTATTGTTTTGTTTTTTTTTTTGAATTTTTTGGACAACTCTACTGGGATTTTGGCTAGAGGAATGCCCAAGGAATCTACTTTTGTAATTTTTTTCTATCTTGGAAATAAAAATACTAGATTTTTTT
>JASDQU010750697.1:27159-47529 GCA_032191745.1 Picea mariana
TTTCTCAGGAAAAGTTCTTCTCCCTTCTCTCTTTAGGAACTCAGGTCACTGACCCCTCTGAAGGCAACAGATAGGTTTACATCATTAACGGTCATAGGGATGATGAAAATAATGTGTAACACCTGTGTTGTCGAACAATTCTGGCCTTCTTTAATTTATTCGATTCAATTTTTACAAAAGGTTTCAGTTTGGAATTGATTATCCTTAACTTATGCTTGACAAGCTTCACTCCTTCTTTAAGGGGTATGATGTGTTAAAAAATAGACTTGTCATATTCCTTTAGATAATCATAATTCCAAACAAAAATATCATAGAATTATTTAAACAGGGAAGTATATTGCTCGATTTCTTCCTTTGTGCAACTGGTACCAATATTTACATATTTGGGAGATTCATGATTTCTAATGTTTATCTTTTGTGTCTCCTGCACTTTTCTAATAGATGTCACTTCCTTCAGATGATGAAGTTTTGTTTGATCATCTCTCGTGCAGAGAAATTAATAACCAATACAAAATTTTGAGAGAAATACATCATTTTGATCATTTGGACTTTTAGAAGCATAATTTGAATCAACAAAAAAAATCAGCTACTTGTTTGTCATTTTCAAAAACTTGCAGGTAATCTTGATTTTCAGGTACCGAGGGCCTGAAAATTATCTTAACACAAAATGTATTTTTACTTTGAAAATCATTTGGATTAAAAAGAGATGCAACAACTTCTAGTGAGTCAACCTTCTGATTTTTATCTCTAGGGATGAAAGAGATATTGAATGAATTGAAAGAATCCACGAGTTCAATTACTATTTTTGCATAATGCTTTAGCCTTTCTTTCTTTATCTTATATTTCTTTTTAATATGATTTATTACCATTTCAAAATCGCCAGTTACTACCAAATTCTCTACTTTCATCTGTAATGAAAGATTAATCCCTTGTATCAGTGCTTCATATTCTTCTTCATTGTTTGTACAAGGAAACTCCACTTTGATAGCGTGTGGATAAATAATTGATGGAGGACTTTTGAAAACAATCCCTACACCACTTCTAGATTTGGAGTAGGGTTCCTTGAATGACATCTTCCAAAATCCTTTAAAATAATTCTCTTCATCTTGGTTTGGAGGGTTGACCTATTCTGGACTAAGAACAATATAATTTCTTATTCCCATACCAATATAATTCTCCATTAATTCATTTTCTTTCTTCTTGAAAGATACAAGATTTATGGCTTCTCTAGGAACTCTGGCCATTGTTTCATCTTTGTTAGGAAGCATCATGCAACTTCCATCGTTCATAATATATCCTCCAATAATTGAAGACCAATCTCTTTCTAAAACAACTATGTATTTTGGAGGAAAATCCACCTCTATTATGGTAAAGACTGTTGTAATGTGTGGTGCTACATTTATCCATGAACAAAATATTTAATCTCACTGTAAGTTGGGACCTTTATTGAATCAATTGCATAAACGCTTTCCCCATTTTCATAATATTTGGTACATCCCATTCTGAGTTCCTCCATGACTGGCAAGGGCATTATGTTATTGGTTTCTCCACTATCAACCAAACAATTATGCAATACAACATCATTATTTTCTATAGTTATGTAAAATGGAGGAAATTTACCCCTTGGTTTGAGTAATGAAAATTTTTGATGTTGCCTAGAATTTGTGACAGTCGCTTATATTTTAATGCTTGGTTTGTCATGGATCTTCAAAATATTCTCTCTCCATTGTGGAATTTTCACCACTTCCATGAATGGAAAATTAATTCTTAACTTGGTCAAATCATCAATCACATTGTAGGTCATCTATTGTGGATTCTTTTCCTAATTAGCAATTGTTTGTTGCTTTGTTGTTTCTGCAACATTTGTTTTTGTCTTTTCTTTTTATTTATCAACAACCTTTCTCACTTTGAACCTATTTTCTTGTGCTCTCGTTTGTACAACATTTTCTTGTGAGATATTAGGTTCTTCTTGTTCATTAAAAATGTAAAAGGATGACTCACCTTCATCCGCATGTATTGATTCAAGAATTTCATCTTGAATGATATCTATCTCCTGATCAAAATTGTCAAAATTTTCTTCTTCAAAAATGTCTTCCAACACCAAGACATTAGGGTTCAACACTATAGGTGCCCTTTTCGTATGCTATTCATTTATGTTGTCTCTATCAATTGCATAAATACTTCCCCAGTTTCATAATATTTTCTACATCCCATTCTGAGTGCCTCCATGTCTGACAAGGGCATGATGTTATTGGTTTGTCCACTATCAACCAAACAATTATGCAATACAACATCATTATTTTCTATAGTTATGTAAAATGGAGGAACTTTACCCCTTGGTTTGACTAATGAAAAATTTTGATGTTGCCTGGAATTTGTGACAGTCGCTTCTATTTTAATGTTTGGTTTGTCAAGGATATTCAAAATATTCTCCCTTTGTTGTAGAATTTTCACCACTTCCATGAATGGAAAAGTAATTCTTAACTTGGTCAAATCGTCAATCACATTGTAGGTCATATATTGTGGATTCTTTTCTTGATTAAAAATTGTTTGTTGCTTTGTTGTTTTTGCAACATTTTTTTTTGTTTTTTCTTTTTATTTCTCAACAACCTCTCTCACTTTGAATCTATTTTCTTATTCTCTCGTTTGTACAATATTTTCTTGCGAGATATTCATTTCTTCTTATTCATTAAAAATGTAAAAGGATGACTTGCCTTCATTCATATGTATTGATTCAAGAATTTCATCTTGAATGATATCTATCTCTTGATCAAAATTGCCAAAATTTTCTTCTTCAAAAATGTCTTCCAACACCACGAAATTAGGGTTCAACACTTTAGGTGCCCTTTTCCTATGCTATTCATTTATGTTGTCTTTATCACGTCTCATTATTTTCTCTTGGACATGGTTTCTTATTTGTTCCTAGACACGATTTCTTGGATTTTGATTTGCAGGGACAAAATTTCCAGTTCTTCTCAACCTTGTTAGCTTGTTATGCATATGTCGAATAGTTCTATTAATTTGATCTATTTCCATTATTTTCCTCGTTTCTTGAGTTGTGGTTGTATCATTTTTTACATTAGGGATAACCCCCTGGAGAATTCCTCTACCAAATCCTCAATTCTCGATATTCCTTGAGGTTCACGGTCCCATATTTGATATGGAAAGAGTGTTCATTTTCCTTTTAACTTTCCCTAGGATGATTTTGGGATTTGCATTTGTTTCTAACATAAATTCCTCCATATACATTTCTTTTTGAATAGTTGCATCCAAATTATTTTTTCCTGAGGATATGATGGCATAGTTTACATTCGCAAGAATTGTGTTTTTTTAACAACCAAAGATAACATGAGCATTAGGTTGTTTCTCTTCTGGAATCTGATTCAACGTCTTGAAAAATATTAAATTAAAGTCTCTAATTATTTCACCCTTTTTCAAATGAATTTGAGTGAATTGTGTGAGCAATGTATGGTATGCCACCTGGGGTGCACACATAGTGAGGAACATGTTCTCCAAACCATCAAATGATGAAACCAATTGAGCTGGAAGAGAGAGGTACCACTCATAGGCTCGTCCTATAAAATTATGCAAGAATACTCTAACAATGACAACATCATGTTCTATCAAATGGATATCATAAACCTCCAAGAATTGTTCTAGATGTCTCTTTGGATCTATGCTTCCATCTCCTGAGAAAACTGGTAGCACTCCTTGGGGAAGATTCGGTAATGGATTTTGTTCCCCTTGCAAATTAAGTGGACTAGTTTTAGGCCTTCTTCTTCTTTGTATTCTTTGTCTCTCTTCCCGATTATTAGGAGCTTCATTTCTTTCTTCTCTATCTACAATTATTTGGGTTCTTCTTGTCTCTGTTCTAGAAGTTTCACCAACTTCAGGAAATTGAAGTTGTTTACTCTTGATTCTCATTATTGGAACTTTATATGATTCTAGTTTTTCTTGAATTTCAATCTCTTCTTCTTTGTCCTATCACAATTTCTCTTTCTTCCTCGCGGGCAAAGGTTTCCCACAATCTCTCTATCTCTTCTCGGTTTCTCGTTGTTCATAGTACCAAATCGTACAACTGATGCTAAACACTTGTTTTATTTCCTAGTCCAACTTTTAACTAGGGTTGATTAGGTTCAGGCTAAGTCATAAAGATTTTGGTCTGTGAAACTAGCCTTTTGTTCACCCCAGTACGGTTACCAAAAATGTTGATGTTTAGATTTTTCAAGATCCAAACAAAAACCTCACAAGGATATGAATCCCCTTGCATTTTTATAGAGGTGGTTCTCATATTTGGCTGAAGGATATATATTGATACTTTGAATATTGAAATGGGCGGTACTTAAAGGAAACCTCAATATTTAACACTCAACAAAATACAAAATATTACAGATTGAAAAATAATATATTCACAAAGAGAATTTCTGAGAAGAGGACCAAAAATATTTCCAAATACTATAATACAATATACGTACAATATTGTATAGAAATAAAATAAGCATTAAATGAAAAATAATATAATTCTCACATCCATCACAATATCATAATTTTGATCACACTCAGATGAAGGAAATACACAAGTCCATAATTTAGAGACCTTTAAAAGAGTATTTTATTCAAAATAAGAGAGAATATGATAGGTGTACTTCAAACATCTCATGCTCAATAACTTTAGATTTTGAGAAGTAATTGCAATTACACCCCAAAGTAGTTCTCTTTGGAATTAAATAATAATAGTCTTAAAAGTTTGTTCTTCAATAAATAAAGTACCATCTTTCCAAATGGACTGGGATGGGGCTCTCGTGGAACATAAAAGAAAGTGGAATAGGGATGAACCTAAAAAGAAGAAATAAGTTTGAGACGATTAGAAACCGATTATTTTCTCTCAAAAAAGTCAAGACACAACTGGATGACTCCTGAATGAGAAGAGAAAAAGAATAGATAAATTATAAAGGATGTGATTAGTTTACTCATTGTGATGAATTTCTCTATTTTATCTATCTTTTGGTCGATGTTTCTTTTGTACTATCCTTTGTTGGTATTCTTTGATCGTTTTTAACTTCCATTTCTTGATTTGTTTCCGTTATTTGATTAAAGATTGCTTTAACCAATTTTCAATATAATCCCTCATTGGTGCGACAATTACCTCTTGCCTTACTCTTATGTCAAATAATGAATCCTCTATCTCTTGGTAATAAATTGAAATTTGATGTAATGTATATTCTATGTCTTCATTATTGTTTACATAATTTACTAACCAACTGTCTACTTTAAATTATGAATACTCTGTTAAACTATTGAATCACTTAGCTGATGCAAATTTCAATGATTCTAATTATTTTCAAACTGCTCCTTAGTCATAAATATATAATTTAAAATTATATTTGGGTCATCAACTTCTCCAGTTGTTATAGCTAGATCCAAATCAACTAATTTTAGATATGATTCTCCCTTTTTGACACTTAAAGTGTCAAGATCAGCCAATATTTTTTTAAAACATTTAATTCTTTTAATCCAACATGCCTTTAGTTGTTTAATGTGGACCGGGGAGGGTAAGTCTTCTTCTTTTCTTTTTAACTCAGTCATATTTGAAACGTTCATAACAAATATGGTAACAACTCATTTATATAATTCCTCATCATTTTCTAGGTCATCCTATAGATATTGTCTTAGGTTCGTCATCCTTGATCCTAAAAAAATGAAATTATTTGCTATTTCCCAAGTATCGAGGAATAAATACATTATCTTATTAATAATTTATCCAACATATATTCTAACTGCAACAAGTAAGCTTGATGTCACTCTCAATCTTGAACTGGATTTGGGTGTTTTGCCAAATCTCTTCCAGGGTTGTACTGTAGCAATTGGGATGGAAAATATGGGTGGAGGCATCAGAGCACACTCTAGTTCTTTAATTTTGTCTTTCAAGGTTGCATTTTCATTCTCCATTTCATCAATAGACACTTTAAGGGCCTCCCCTGTAACTTCGTATATCTGTACAATTTTAGAAGGTGGGACCCCATTTAGATCAAATTCTGAACTAGATTTTCCTTGAATTTTTTTTGTTTTTTGAATGAACTTTTTCAAAGACCAATTTATTTGTTCTCTTGTAGAACAAAGAAATATGCAAAGTCAAGTATTCTTATTCAAAGAAGACCGGTTCCTGCGTTTCCAATTCTATGGGAGGTACAAAGGTTTTTCTCAAGAACAATAAATTCTGATAACACTATAATGCTCCATGGCTTCAATGCTTCCTTTCTTATTCAGGAAAGTCACTGCTTCTAAAGATAGTCTCAATGTTTTCATCCCAAAGATAAGTTTTTTGAAGAAATAAATTCATTATGAACTTCGTAGAAATTATATGTATCCTTTTTTCCCATAAGGTTGGGTACCACAACTGTACTGAATCAGTTTTACAATTAACACATTTTCCCAAATTCAAGCCCTCGAAAACATGAATAGTAAGTGATGGCAAAGATTAGGTATGAAGACATGTAAAATTTCTTGTTCTTCTTGAAATTTGATAATTGAAAAGATATTTCTCCAGAAATAATATTTGCATAGTAAAAAATTTCTTTTTCATGAACCGTAAGATGTAAGATATGTAGAGTCAATCGGGGAATGGTAGTTGTAGATTCTTGACCAGCTACTCTGGCGAAAAGCCATGCTATTTCTCAATAATGGTTTTTTAAAAACTGACGTCGATGTTAGATGAATCTTCTGGCATTATTGTTGGGTCTTTGATATATTCCTGCAGAAGCTCCAATCCATTGTTTCTTTCCTTTCTGACAGTGGTAGTGATGAATAATACAAGTATTATCTTGACCACTGAAATCTCTGATCCTCCCCAAAGAGTTTAGAGTGTCCCCGTAGAATTGTTCTCTTCTTCTCGTTGTCATGCTTGATGAAGTTGGCAGACTAATGTACAATCACTTTAAAGTGTTAATTTCAAAGAAATCCATTTTACCATAATATACCTTGAAACTCTTCTTTCTAAGGAAATATTAATATGAATTAAATTTGAATTAATGGAGAATTGTCTTTAGAGGGTCGCCATTAATAACGACCTTTTAATATTTTAACCACTTGTTATGTTTCGTAAGATTTGCATTAAATGTAATTTGGGGAGAGTGAAAATATGAGACAAGTATTATCATAGATCAACAGAGGATCACATGTATGTCAAGAAACATTGGAATCAAGACAAACCTGTGGACCCACGAAGCTGCAACGACTAAGTATGAGAATGTATTTATCAGATGTAAGGGGGGAAAAGATTTGAAGAGTTTTGACCTGCGAACCTGTGGTGAAGTTTAAAATCGACTAAATATTGAAATATCAAGAGATAAAAGAAGTATGAGAAAAATACTAAGTATGGTGCGAAATGAGGATGGTGGAACATGATAGTGCATTTTGGGAATGGTGGAGCTTTGGACTTAAATGATAATATGTGACGAACCTGCGAGAAACTCAAAAAAATCTAAGTATTGGTATAGAATGGATATGGCAGAAAAAAATGGTGCATTTTGGAGGAGGTAGAACTTTGCACAAGAATGAAATTGACTCATGAACCCGCCACAAAGTGAAAAAATTCTAAGTGTCGAAATATACAAGAGAGGATTTTTGAAAGACTTAACGCATTTATGGGTCAACATGCAACATGAGATTTTTTGGCACTAAAGGATTATACCTTAATCGTTGGGGTTTCTATTTTGAGACAAGGGAAAATATCATGTCTTCTATCCCAGTCTAGGTAAGACTTCCCCACCCCCTTTTTAACCGTTGAGATGCAAAATCCCTTGAAACAATAGGGAACAAGCTAAGAATATTTGCAGACAAATTTGAGCCAAGATCAAGGTTATTAACTTTCCCCTAAATTAGTGTTGAAGCGAACCTTGAAGAATTCCTAAAATAAATCAAATTTCAAATCGATATTGGATCCATGTACAACCATTAGACTACAAGTAATGTCCATTCAAGTGTAAACACTGCCGTGAATATGAACACCTCAACAATAACTACTCAAATAATCTTGCTCCTCCAATGCCAGACACAAACAAATGGTTTCAAAGAGTATCCAAGCCTTGAGCAGAAACATAAGACAACCCTCGACAATCCCCAACCACAAAATGAAGAAAACCTAGGCCCAAACCGAAATATATTTGTATCCTTGGAAACTATCCAAGAAGAAAAATGGAAAATCCTTTCCCTCTATCTCCATTTTACATTTAACATGGCTACAAAAAAAATCTCCATAATTATATTAGACACATCCCATTCCAAGTGTTCCCAAGGTTCCAACCATTTGCCCAAGTGATGTAGCTTTTCTCGTTGCATCAATACAAGAGTCCTCCATCCTCATAGTGAATCAAACAAAGTGTCCAATTTTGTTGAATGGTTATAGAACATCCAACAATAGGTACATGACATTTGTAGAAGACTAGTGCCAAGTAAAATCTGTGACATGATCAACATTGGGTTCCATGTTAGTACAAGGTTGGTAACATAGTTATTGACTCGAAGAAAATTGTGACCTCAAAATGAAAACTCTAGCCCTAAAAATCCATATTCTTCCATCAAAAATACCAAAATCAACCTCGAATCAAAAATTAGTTCTATTGATAGCACCCTTTTTTAGGAGGAATCAAAATTACGACCTTTTGCAACCATGGCCTTAAAAACCTATAATATTGCTAACAAAAACTTTAAAATCAACCCTCGAATTGAAATATGATGCTACTCAAGCACCCTTTTTTTGGGGCGGTTAAAATTACAACTTGTTTGAAACCATGGCCTTAACAATTGGTACCATCATAACAAAATCTTAAAATAAACTCTTGAATCGAAAAGTGGTGCTACTACTAGCACCTATTTTTTTTTTTATTTTTTTTTTTGGGGGGGGGGCGCTTAAAATTGCAACATTTTTTAAACCATGGCCATAACAATTAGTATTGTTGCAACCAAAATATTGAAATCAACCCTCGAATTGGAAAGTGGTGGCCTTTACAATTGATATTGTTGCAACCAAAATCTTGAAATCAACCTTCAAATTGGAAAGTGGTGCTACTAGTAGCACCCTTTTTTTCGAGCTTAAAATTGCAACATTTTTTAAACCATGGTCTAAAAAACTGGTACTATTGCAAACAAAACCATAAAATCAACCTAAAATATCCACGCCTTTAGGGTCAATTTATCATTCCAAGCACCAAACAATAAATAATTGCATGATAATATCACCCTATAATTTAAAAAAAAAATCAAATATTACTTCAAAATATTTTATTTACTTATTAATAAGAATCTCAATATAAATTGGGTTGAATTAAATACAAATTATTTTATAAAAATATTGTTGCATTGTCTGTATTTAAATCACATAATCTAATAAATCTTATTATTCATAATCAAATCATATAAGTCAAGAAACACACACACACACACACACACACACACATATATAATGTTTGATACAATTATTGAAACTCATTCATGGATTTTGAGCCACCATTAGAATCTACATTATCTTCAAATGAACAATTGGATGAAGATGTAGAAGACCCGTATTCTTCTCTGTTGTCAATGAGTTCACCTTCTCATTCTACATGTACATCCAACATTTCAAATGTCAAAAGCCTTTTCGATCTACGATTAAGTTCACTAAAATCCCTTATTGCAATTATATCGTGTGCCAATAACCTCTTGATATTGTTCGTAGACTTGGAGCAATGCCCCTCTTTGTCAAATGGAAATCATAAACATGTATGTCAACATTCTCTAAAAATGTTAATGCGGCAATGATTTATATTTTGACCCTTTCTTTTTTATCTTTTGTTGATTCGTTTCTCAAATATCAGTGGTTATAATTTAATTTTCTTTATTAACCTTCATAACTTTTTCAAATCAAAATGGATAACCATGTGGATATTTAGTTGTTAAAACTGCACTCATGCAACCTAGTCCTTAATATATTGTATCGATCCCCTATAAAGGTTTTCCATTGCTTCACATTGTGTAAGAAGTTCACAAAGGAGATTCAATATCAACAAGGATACATTTGATAGATAAATTCTAGCACTTTAAAGGTTAGTAAATTTATTCAATCCTCGTTTATGAAAAAAACAAATTTTTAAATAACAAACCCAAAACCCTATAGTTTTATTTTCATTTTTTTAACAAATACGATTTTTTGTAAAACCATATATATATGAACATACACGATGTATTGTTTTGTTTTTTTTTTGAATTTTTTGGACAACTCTACTAGGATTTTGGCTAGAGGAATGCCCAAGGAATCTACTTTTGTAATTTTTTTCTATCTTGGAAATAAAAATACTAGATTTTTTTCTGTAGAAAAAATAACTCAAAAAAAGAGAAAAACTCTAAAACAATGGAAAACCCATATTTAAAAAAAAATAAAAAATAAAAAATTCCAAATTCCAAAGAGAAGGTGTTGATGTTTGGACAACATTGGGAAGACATTCTCTTAGATTAATAATCAATAATATAATTATTGATTATTAAATAATAAATATAATAAGTAAATGATAATAATAAATAATTATTGATTATCCAAGGGACACATCCTTTCATGGATGACCACCATATGTTCTCTATATATGGAACACTCATCATTGTAATAACATATCGAATATACAATATTATCTCACATAGAAAAATCAACATGGTATCATAGTGGGACTGGGCTTGACTCCCTCATGGGAGGGCCCAGAGCAGAGTCTATATTTCCTAGTGGGTAATGTACAACCCTCAACGTCAGATTCAAATATCAAATTGTAGATATTAATTTGATATTACACATCTATTAAACAATTTTAAGTTGTTGGTACATATAACTTCCACTAAAAGGATTAAAGATATACAAATTTCTTTCCCATGGTCATTGTAAGACCATGAGTGTCATTTTTAGCACACGTCTGATATTGAAAGATATTGGTAGAAAAAAATATTACACTACAAGAAGATACAAATGGATATGAAGTTGCACTAGTGAAACATGTGGTTGAAGAGGTGGCTAAACATTGTATGATGGGCCATCGTAGCTAGCCTTAAACTTAATGCTACTACTCCACCATGGTGCATTAAATGCCTATTTTTCTATGGTTCAATCACAAGCCATATTTTTTTATTTCTGAGTGCCTATCATGAGCATCTAATAGAAAGTGAACTCCGCTAGTAGTCAAGTTGGCTCGATCGAATTTTTCTAGTTTCGCTAGCTCAATGGCACAAACACTGTATTTTTAATTTTTGATTGGCTATCAAGATCATCAAGTTGAAGGTGAACTCCATTTGTAGTTACCCTGGGCTGATCAAACACAAACCATATTTGTAATTTCTGAGTGCATATGGTGAGCATCTAATTGAAGGATAACTCTATTTGTAATTCCCCTAGTTCGATCGAATGCAAATTATATTTGAAATTTCTAAATGCCTATTGTCCTGGGAGAGATGGATATGATATTTGGATAGACTTGTCGCTATATGGATGAAGCCCATGTTCAAGAGATGCAATTCATGATTTTGACTCCCTAGGAAGTGCATAGGGTTTCCAATGGTTGTTTACTATGCAGACACGCTCATCGCGAGCTCGCAACATGGGGAGGAGAAGAAAAAAATAGAGTCCATGATAGCGACGAGGAAGGGTTGACTTCACTCCATTCCTCTATGAGCACTGGGAATTCTAATTTTGTGGAAGCATTAATGCAGACAGGTGTAGATGTTTATGTGGTAAACTATGGTGAGCACACAACTTTGCATTACGTTGTCAGCAAAGGTGATCCAAAAAGGATCCAGAGAAGGCAAAGAAAAACTCAAAACTCATAGAGGCAATTCAGAATACTCAGAACGGCTTCAACATGACGATTTCTAATGTCAGCATGCCACGTGGTAGCACTAGAGGCTGCCACGTGCCACCCGTCAATGGGATTTTCAGGGGTCCATGTGGATCGATAGAAAAGTGCCACATGGAACCCCCAGGTGATGCCACGTGGCACCATCAAGGAAGCACCACATGTCATGTACGGATTGATAGGGTGGTGACGTCAGAAAATAGGTGGACCAATCAGCGGACACCACGTGGCCCAATCAGCGGGCGACACGTGTCACCCCCAAAATTCCCAAGGAGGGTCCGTAACCAAAAAATAAAAAATATATATGGGCAGGATCCCTCCAAATCTGGCGACAACCTCCACATCTAGAAGCCACCAAATAAATCTAGTAGAGGTTATAACTATAACGCTAAAATGGGAGCCCGCAGGGTTTTACCCCAGGACCTCTCCACATCCAATGCTCTAACTTTAGCGCCATAACCAATCCGCCTAACTATTCCGTTGGAACATCCGTCCACCCAGTTTTCTTTTAGAGCCAAGTTTCTGCCAGCTACCAGGGGGGCGCGGATCATACGACTTGCAGGCATGGATTATGAGGCAAAGTCTGTCATCATTGCAGGTTGCAAAGGGCACAAAAACTAAGACGAAATTATTCTTGGGCCTGGGAGTGCCAGAGTTGGATCAGAGCATGGATAAAGTCATTTTTGGGTAATTCGACGCCACAAATTCAATGGTGATGTATGTTTTCTGATCTGAGCATTATTTTTGCAGCTTGATTTTAGAATGATGTATATTTATGTATTTGCCAAATTATTTTGCTGAGTTAATGAAAGAGCCTACCCATTGAGAGTAGGACCCAGAGACATAGTCCACATGGGACAAACTCTGTTATCAAGTTTTGTGTTCAAATCTTATGCCTATGTCTCTTCATTTTTCATTTTTCCCTTCTTTAATGGTGCACTTTAATTTATGCTCATTTAATGCAATTCTTTATAAGTCACGATGAAAAGATCTCGGATCATGTTGGTATCAGAGCAGTCATCTTTGAATTGAATTGTTGAGTGTGAATTCTTACTAGGGCCAAGCATAAGTAGGGTGAAGGAACTTTAAATACTTTCAATCCTGAAGTTGGTCGTGTATCTAGAAGGAAGAAAATGGAAGAAGAGGACAAGCATGATGAACAGGATAAAAACCTTCACATGGTCTTTTATCGCATGTCAAAAATGGTCGAGCGAATGTATAGAGATTATGAAAAGAGGATGAAGAAGAAAGGGAAGAAAAAGGAAGCACATGCAGATGATGATGCTTCGATAAACCAAGGGGCTGGAGGAGATCCTCCTGAGCCTCCGTATTCACCTTCGAGTTCTAGTTCTTCTTCCTCTGAGCATTCTCATCATTCTAGCCATAAAGCCTCTTTTAAGAAACCATTATTAAAGCTTGATGTAAAATTTGCTTTGCCTATGTTTAATGGAGATGCTAATCCTGAAAAGCTAGATAATTGGATTCTATAGGTTGAAGTGTATTTTCGTGTCCAGCATATTGATGAAGAGGAGGTTAAAGTGAAATTGGCTTCTCTTCGGTTGGAAGGAACCACTCTTGTATGGTGGGAGAGAAAGATTCAGGACATAAGTAAGTGTGGTAAGCTTATTTCCTCATGTTCGGAATTTAAATCAGCGATAAGGAAGCAATTTTATCCATTAGGGTATTTACATAAAGAAATGATGGAATGGAAAACTTTAAGGCAAAGTAAAGGACACACTGCACAAAGTTTCACAGAAGAATTTAGGAAGGAATCTCTTTCATTGAACATTCCTTTGGATTCTTATGAAACTTTAATGAAGTATATTGGTGCACTTCACAGTTATATTCAACATACTTTGCTCTTGTTTAACCCCACTAGTCTTGATGAAGTTTGTGTGCAAGCCACTCACCTTGAGAACAGAGGGAAACATGTTCAAGAAGATCCCACAAAGAAACCTTCCAATTTCCCACAAAAGACTTTTAAGAAGTTTAAAATGAAGGACAAGAAGACCGCTACAGTGACGAGGGAAGGAGGAAAACCATCTTGCACTCATTGCAAGAAGAGCAGTCACAATGAAGAACATTGTTGGAAACTACATCTAGAAAAGAAATCGAAGCAGTTCGGTGGAAAGGGGAAGAAAAAGACCATTGCTATAGCACAGCAAGATCCTGGTTCTGATTCAGGAGATGAGGGAAAGATCATAGAGGTTGGAGTACAAGGTAAATATTCTCTTCATGATAGTTCAAGTTCCAATGATGAATCTCATGTTGATGAACGAAGGAGAAATGAGTTATTTCATATAAGAGTTGTATCTAAACATACTAAGATAGATACATTATTCGATCCAGGTTCCCAAGTAAACTTAATATCTGAAGCACTTGTCAAGAAAATGGGTCTTGAAATGAAACCACATATGAAGCCTTATCCTCTTGGTTGGGTATGTGATAAATCAAAACTTAATGTCACCAAACAATGTAGGATCATATTTTCTATTGCTTCAAAATGGATTGATTAAGTGCCATTTGGATGTTGTACCACTTTATTTATGTGGCATAGTGTTGGGAAGTCCTTACCTTTATGATAGAAAATAAATCTTCTTTCATCATGAGAAAAAATACCACCTTACTAAAGGGGGAGTGGAATATACTATTAGGGCTCACAGCATGAAGGTAAATACAACACTTGTTAGTGCAGGTAAAATGAAAAGACTCATAAACACTAATAAGAGATATGTACTCATGGTCGTTAGAGAGAAAGATGTCGGGACATCCGACGCTTTCCAAGGGTGCGATCCACCTCATGAAAAAGAATTAATTGATATTGTTTCTAAGTATGATGATATTTTTTAGGAACTAGATGGATTACCTTCTAAGAGGGAAATCCAACATGAGATACATCTTCAACATGATTCTTCTCTTCCTAATGTGGGCATATACATGATGTCAGTTGTGGAGATGACAGAGATCAAGAAGAAGGTACAGGACTTATTGGATCAAGGGGTCATCAAGCCTAGTTCATCTCCTTGTGGTTCTATGATCATGATGGTGCCAAAGAAAGATGGCACATGGCTAATGTGTGTCAATTACTAGGCCTTAAATAAAATCACGGTGAAAAATCGATACCCTCTTCCTCGCATAGATGATTTACTTGATCAATTGAAGAATGTTGTCCATTTCACTAAGTTGGATTTGCACAGTGGATATCATAAAATCAGATTCACAGAACAGGATGCGTGGAAAATTGCCTTTAAAATCAAACAAGGATTGGTTGAGTGGTTAGTTATGTCGTTTGGGATTTGTAATGCTCCGACAACTTTCATGCTTGTGATGAATGATGTATTCAGGCCTTTCCTAGATGACTTTGTGATTATATATTTAGATGAAATTATTTTTTTTAGCGGGACTTGGGATGAGCATGTGAGGCATGTAAAGCAAGTATTGGATACTTTGCGAAGGGAAAAGTTGTATGTAAAATTGTCTAAATGTGAATTCAACAAGATTGCACTTGTGTACTTATGTCATATTGTAGGAGGAGGACAATTGAAAATTGACCCTTCCAAAATTGATGTAATTGTAAATTGGTCTGAGCCAAAAAGTGTAACCGAAGTCCGAAGTTTCTTAGGTGCAGTCCAATATTGGAGGAGATTCATTCCCAACTTCTCCTTTATAGCAGCTCCTTTGCATGCCTTAACCAGTGTGAAGAACACTTTTCAGTAGGAAGGAAAGCAACAAAAAGCTTTCGACACTTTGAAGGGGAAGATCGGTACCACACCAATATTAGCATTGCCAAATATTCAACAGCCTTTTGAGATCGAGACAGATGCCAGTGGATACGCCATGGGTGCAGTATTGATGCAATATCGTAAGCCTATTTTTTACTACTCTGAAACTTTTAACCAAGTTGTTGTGAATTATCCTACATATGATAAAGAGTTGTATGCATTAGTCCAGAGCGTAAAGAAATGGAAGCAGTACTTGTTAGGGAAGGAAACAATCATACATACAGATCACCAACCCTTACAGTATCTTCAAGAACATAACAAATTGCAACAATATCGATACTACAGGTGGATGGGTTTTCTACAACAATTTCACTTGGTAATCAAGTACAAAAAGGGTACAAGTAAGAAGGTAGCTGATATGATTTCTAGACCTCCTATTGTTGCTTCTGTTATTTTGAAGAACAATTATTTATCTCATGATAGCTATGTAGAACAATATGCCATCGATGAAGATTTTAAAGAAGTATACGCGAAGCTAACCCTTAGTGCATAGGTATAGAACTATTGTCTGCAAGGAAAACTACTCTACCATCTTGGAAAGCTATGTATTCCTACAAGTGAATGAGTCCATGTAATACGAGAAGCTCATACTTCTCTTGTGTCTTGGCATTTCAGGGTAGGAAAAACTATGGCTCATTTGCGGAGGTTTTGTTACTGGCCTCAAATGAAAGCAATTGTAACTAAGTATATAAAGGGGTGTGTGATGTGTCATACTTGTAAGCCCACTAATAGAAAACTGGGGCTATACTCACCACTTCCTGTTCCATCCCATCCATGGAAAAGTGTCTCCATGGATTTTGTAGGGGGTTTACCCATGACCAAAGGGGGTCATGATTATTTGTATGTTGTAGTGGATAGGTTCAGCAAGATGTGTATCTTAATGCCATGTAAAAAGTAGATCACTGTTGAGAAGATTTCTAATCTCTTCTTTCAGCATGTTTGGGTTCACTTTGGATTACCCACATCCATCGTCTCGGATTGAGATACTCGATTCCTTGGGGACTTTTGGACTACCTTGTGGAGAATGATGGACACAAAATTTAAGAGGAGCACTTCTTTCCATCCACAGATCAACGGACAAACAAAGGTGGTAAACCAAACAATGGTACTTTTTCTTCGAGGCTACTGCAGCAAGCGTACCAAGTTATGGGATGAACAATTACCCTATGTACAACATGCGTACAACAAAGCTTTACATTCATCTACTCAGAGTTCACGTTTTGAGACATGTTTTGGGTACCTACCAAAGGTTCCTTTGGACTTGATGTAGGGGAGAGATGTTGATGTAAATGAAGAGCGAACAGAGGACAGAGCTTGCAAGTTCATCCAGAGGATTCAACAGACACACCAGGCAATCCGGGAACAGTTGGAGAAAAGTCAAGCACAATATAAATCTTGGCATGACAAGAACAGGGTTGATCATCAGTTCCAAGTTGGAGACCGAGTATGGATTCACATCAACAAGGAGAGATTGAAGGGTGAAGGCAAGAAACTTAAGCCCATTCATTATGGACCCTTCACTATCTTGGATAAAAGTGGTAACAATGCTTTTCGTCTAGATCTTCCACCTTATATGTAGATTTACTCAATTGTGAACGTTGAGAACTTGAAACCTTTTTAGCCTCCCATGATCATGGATCAAGACAAGGAAGTTTCAATACCATCAGTTGATGAGTTTGCACCTAAGTACTTGGATGAGCTACAGGAATATATCATCCTGGACAGGAGGATGAGAACTTCACGTAGGGGTGATGTTGATTATCTTTGAGTAGGATTAAAAGGCACACATCCAAGCAAGGAAAAGTGGATCGAGAAGGACAAAGTGAGGGGACTCTTCCCTCACTTACCTGTTGATTGATGAAAGCTTTTGGTGGTCCAAAAATCTCTCAGTGGGAAGGCGTCATCCAAAAAGGATCCAAAGAAGGAAAGGAACAACTCAGAACTCACAGAGACAACTCAGAACGATCAGATTGGATTCAACATGATGGCTACTGACATCATCATGCCACATGGAACCACTAGAGGATGCCACTTAGAACCACCAGAGGTTGCCACGTGTCACTCGCCAATGGGATTTTCAGAGTTCCATGTGGACCAGTAGAAAAGTGGCACGTCGCACCCCCAGGAAATACCACGTGGCACCATCCAGGAAGTTCCACATGTCATGTACGGATTGACAGGACGATGATGCCAGCAAATAGGTGGACCAATCAGTGGGTGCCACATGGCCCAATCAATGGGCGACACGTGGCACCCTCAAAATGCCTTAGGAGGGCTCGTAACTGAAAATTCAAAAATATATATGGGCAGGATCCCGCCAAATCTAGCGGAGGTCCCGCCATATCTGGCGACAACCGTCACATATAGAAGCCACCAACTAAATCTAGTAGAGATTATAACTATAACGCTAAAATGGGAGCCCGCGGGGTTTTACCCCGGGACCTCCCTACATGATCTAGGAGCCTGACAAGGCTAAAAAAGGCTCAAAAATGAAATTTCTCAGAATCGGACCAAACCAATTCCATTGCGACCAGATCGTCGCTCTGATTCCGACCATATATTCACTTTCTCAAACGGACGACGTATGCGAGAGTTATCGCACTTTGACCGTTCTCCCAAACAACTAAAAAGTAAAAAAAAAGTCAACAGTCAAAAGGTGACGTGGCACTCTCTGGAGGTGACACGTGGCAGTGGTAGAAGTGACATGTGACAGCACAGGCAACATGGTGACTGAGCAGATGACAGATCAAATCAGATTTGGACATGTGGCATGTGACACTTGTCAATTTTCAGGCAAATGAGGTGATGCCACGTGGCCCAAGCATGGGCCCACGTGGCACCTAGTCAGCAGTTGTGGCAAGTTCAAAATATTACTTTGGGGGCCCATGGGTTTTGAACCCATGACCACCCACCAAGCCAACACCTTAAGAAATGGTCCTTTACCAATGTGCCAAATTATTGCTTATGTTATAAAACCCACAATATAAAATATATTGCATGGTATTTGTATGGGCACAAAAAAGAGGGGGTTGGGGCTGAGCCCCAGCCCGTGGTCTATCCACCTACATGCGACCACAACCATAAGGGTCAGGTGCTCCATAAAATTTCATGCGAAGGTTGTAACCACTAGCCACAGGTCACATGAAATGCGCCCCACGACCAGGAGCTAGCATAATTAAAGGGCCAATGCTTAGCCCTTTGGGCTAGAGCTTGGCCATATAGACTTCATATGACCAGTTTTAGAGGGTGCGCGCATAGCCCAAGGGGGCTTACTGTGTATTTTTAAATAAAAGTGGGTTTTTTGTATAGTTTTTGGGGATTTTGACTGATATTTAGCCCAGAAAAATGGATTTTTTGGGGATTTTGGGCCATTTGAAGGGGGATTTGAGCCCAGATTTTGGGAGGAAGTTGGGGATGGATAACCAAATTCAGATATATAAAAACCAAGCCTGTTTGAGGCCATGGAGGACAGTCAGAACAGAGTTATGCTGAAGGGAAGCCAAGCCAAAGCCATTTTTATGTAGGGAAGCTGTTGAGGAGCAGACGCTTGCGGGCCATTTCTGGGAGCTGCGGTCATCCGTTTTGCGTGTCGTTTCTTCTGTTGGGTTCTAGAGATCTGGAAGAACATGACCAGATCAGTCTTGTAGCCTAATGGTACTGTTGTGATGTACTTTTTGAGCTTTGAACAGAAATAAAGAAGCCTCCCCCACTGAGACAAAGGCCCGGAGACGTAGGCAATTTTGTGCCGAACTCCATTATCACTTCTCTTGTTATGGTTTGTTGTTCTTATTGCTTCAGTTCAGATTTGTATATTGTCTTATGGCTGCTATGCTTCTTCATTAAATTCTTCCTCTTTCTTTCAGCTCCATAAATGGTTAATTAACACATGCTAAATTAACTCAACCACGGTCATTAAAAGATCTTTTCGGATCAAGTGGTATCAGAGCTAGTTGACGTTTGGATTTGAGTTTTGCATGTTAACCAGGGAAAAGCTACAACATGGTGAAGGCAAGATTGTTGCAGAGAATCCATTAATTGGATTGAGAAAGAGAGCTTCTCACAGTGAGAAGATGGCATCAGAAGAAGGGCTTTCTCAGGATGAGAAAGAGTTCTGGAAAACTTTCCTTGCTATGTTGAAGATGGTGAAAGTTTTGTATGAGGATTACTTAGAATGAAAGAGACCAGTTCTTGGAAAATCTTCAAAGGGAAAAAGTGAAGAGGAAGAGGATCCTCCTCAGATTCCTCCTTCACCTCCATCATAACCTCCTTCTTCTTCAAGTTCAAGTTCTAAATCTAATGCAAAGAAACATGTTCATAAGCATAAGAATGAAATGCCATTGTTAAAACTTGATGTTAAAATTGAGTTACCCATATATGACGATGAAGTTAATGTAGAGATACTTGACAATTAGATCAGGCAGATGGAGGTTTACTGCAGTGTGCAACAGATCAAGGATGAGGCCACACAAATCAAGTTGGCATCTTTGAGACTCGCAGGCACAACTCTCATTTGGTGGCAAAGCAAGTTGCAAAACGGAATGCAACAAGTGGGTAATGTATTTCCATCATGGCAAAGCTTCATTTCTGCACTTAGGAAACAATTCTATCCTTTGGGTTATAAAGAAAAAACATTAATTGAATGGAAATCTTTAAAACTAAGAAAAGGAAAAACAGTGCAAGAGTATACTAATGGCTTTCGAAAAATGGCATTGATGTTAGAT